>PITA01003269.1:0-98021 GCA_004023965.1 Spilogale gracilis
AACTATGGAAAGAGTCTAGAAGTCCATTGGCAGATGAATAGAGAAAGATGAAGTGGTGTGTGTGTGTGTGTGTGTGTGTGTGTGTGTGTGTGTGTGTAGATATTATGGAATATTATGTGGCCATCAAAAAGAATGAAATCCTGCCATTTGCAATGACATAGATGGAACTGGAGGGTATTATGCTGAGCAAAATAAGTCAGTCATAGAAAGGCAATTATCATATGATCTCTCTGATATGAGGAATTGGGGAGGCAGGGCAGAGGATTATGGGGAGTTGGGAGGGAAAAAATGAAAAAAGATGCAACCGGGGAAGGAAACAAACCATAAGAGACTCTTAATCTCAGGAAACAAACTGAGGTTTTCTGGGGGGTGGCAGGGACAGATCGGTTGGCTGGGTTATGGAAAAAATAAAAATTAATTTTAAAATATTCTAGCATGCAAAAAAAAAAAAAAAAGATACACCAAAAACACAAAAAGCACATTCCTATCAGAGATTTAGCATTCAGGGCAAGCAGAGGGATTCAGCATATATTTTACCCAAGCGGGGACCCTTGCCTCCACAGGCTGTCCACCGTATATGGGGTGTTCATGTCCTCACTGCCCTCCTTGAGTCGCCCTAAGATCCCACGGTCCCTGTCCCTAATGGCCTTAAGGAAGGGAACTGATACTGTGTAAAAAGCTTTTCTGAATCAAGGGTTAAGACGAAGGATGTTGGCTCCATTCACAGTTAACTAGAAACTTCCAGTAACCGAAACGCCCATTCCCCCAGCCGGCTGGCTCATTGGCCGGTTGCTGCATCTGGCTCTTTGTTTTGCTTTCTTCCTTCTGTTTGCTCTGAACCCCTTCCTTCTACTCTGGGTTCTGCTCTCCTGTTTCGGCAGCAGCATTTTCTTCTCATCCTCCCTCCTCTCCACCCTCTCAGTTGTCAGCACTTGACTCAGCCCAAGCTGTGTGGGAACACGGGTGGGGAGCCAAGCAGGGAGTCTGGGCTCTGAAGGAGAGTCACGTCTAGCTCCTCTTCCCTCGTTCGGGTACACCTAGTTCCTCCCCAGCTGACCACTCGTGTTGAAGCTATTTTTGAGGGTGAGGCCATAATCCTGTACTCCAGCCTGAGTATAAAAAGCAAGGCACATGGGGTGGACGGTCAGAGAGACTGACGTCTCTGAAAGAGGAGATTGGAACTTTGACAAAACACAGCTGGCTGAGGGAGGGAGCTGGAAGATTCAGCCCTGGGGTGAGGAAGAAGAGGAGGAGGGGAGACTTTAAATAGCAGGTAGCTTCACTGTTTCTATAAATGAAAATGGTAGGTTTATACTGAACACTGGTTACAAAAATGGTCTTTTATTAGATAGCTGCCTCCACCCAGAGGACAGCCCTCCAGGCCCTAGCTGGGGACATCACCCTGCAGTTCGCAAACACCGTTCACTGCTCCTTACCGCCCAGTGCCGGGAGTGTTCGCTGTTTCTCTCTGTTTAAGAACTCGGCCCAGGCCGGGACTGATGGACCCGTGCAGAGGGAAGGACAGTCTTAGGCCACAGCTCTATTTCAAACACTGCCAGATTTCATTATTCTTGCCATTTGTGTATTTGTCTGAGAGGCATTCATTTTTCTCTTGAGGAGCTTGAAAAAGAGACACCTGTGTTCTGCCTTGGGGAACGAGGGTGGGTAGGGAGGAGCACGCAGGCTGATGAGCCCAGGCTTTTAAAGCTATCAGCAGGTCTTCTCGTTATAAGGCAGAGCTGACTGTCGTCGGTCTTGCCTCTCTTTAATTAACAGAAAAATCCCTTCTGGAATGGCAGAATGAAGTGAGTAGGAGACTGAGGAGTGTTTAACCTCTGAATAAGCCAACTACCTTGCAGCCTCCTTGCTTTTAAGAAGCTCAACACCACATTTCACGGTAGGTTAGAGCAGTCCACTCCACTTGCCACCGTCCCTGGGAAAGCAGGGCAGCCCAAGCGGCTGACTGACATCGCAGTCAAGGATGAACCAGAACTTCACTGGCTGGCTAGGTCCCCACGCTAAGACAGGGGATCCACTATCACTTCCCAAGAAAGGGTGAATAATAATAGCTAATGTTTATTGAGCACCTACTAGGTGCCAGACAGGGTGCTAAATGTTCTATATCCATGAACTCATTGAATTTTAGCAACTCCATGAAGTGCTGTTTGCAGATGAAGCCACCAAGAAGAGAATCGAGAACTTGCTCTCAGAGGCATAGCTGGGATGTGGCCCAGCCAGGACTCAAACCCAGGCCTGTCAGAAACCTAACATTCTGAACTACCCACTAGGCCATTCCCTCTGTACTGCACTGTGAAGGGGTTCAGAACATGTCCCCCAACTATGCCACTCTGCCACATTGACTCTCTTCAGGTAAAAGCACTTGAACAACAGCAAATCCAAGAAACAGTTCTAACCTTCCTTCAAATTTTCCTCTGAAGCAGGAGATGCAATTCTCATAGCAAGCTGTCTTTCCTGTACCAGAAGGAAAGTAACATTCTTATCATCATAGCAAAGCTGGGATGGAGAGAATCCTACACAAACAGACCTTGTTAAAATAATTCTTATCTTTCTCTAGTCTCCCTATGTAGTTTCCATATCTGCCTCTCTTCGACTGAATTTGAAAGCATGCAGTTTTTGCCATTTCCTTAGTTCTTCGTTCTTTGGGAAGGCTCTTGGGTCACATAAAACTTGCATTAAATATATATGCATATTTTTCTCCTGCTGATCTGTATGGAGTCTGCTCCTTCCACCCGAGAGGAAGTCTCAGGCCTGGCTACAAAGAACCCTAAGAGGATAAAGGTAAAAGTCTGTCTCCCCACAACTGCTCTCTTCCAAATTTACCCTGTTATTGCACCTGCTTTTTATCTACCCATGGGTCTTTCCAGACTTTCCTACCAACGTGATGTATTACAATGCTGCCTCTTGCTGCAGTGTCAGACTTCCTTGGTCAGATTTGCTCATCATGGGACTTTCTGCTAAGATATGTCAGGGACATTACTACTTGGAAAAGAATGCAAGCAGAAGTTGTCTGTGACCCGTCTGCTAGGTAAGGAGATGTTTGAAGGCCACCTGGTACAACAGCCTTCTTTAGAAACAGGGTGGGGGGGTGCCTGAGTGGCTCAGTTGGTTAAGCAACTGCCTTTGGCTCAGGTCATGATCCCGGAGACCCGGGATCGAGCCCCACATCGGGCTTCCTGCTCGGCGGGAGGCCTGCTTCTCCCTTTCTCACTCCCCCTGTTTGTGTTTCCTCTCTCGCTGTGTTTCTCTCTGTCAAATAAATAAATAAAATCTTTAGAAAAAAAAAAGGAAGAAAAGAAACAGGGTAGGGGGATGGGCAAGGAGGCCATAAAAGGAGTCAAGAGACACCTCCAAGACAGAGCCTGTGTCAAGAAGTAGGTCATTCAAAAAGTAGGTTACAGGATCTAGCCCTCTCTCAAGCATAGTTTGGTAAAGCCATTTCAGCCAACTGGGGAAAATTGATTTCTCAACATGAAAACGTGGTTTTGACAGCAGTCCTGGAAAAAACACTGGGTCTTGGATACTCAATCAAATCAATCAATCTGGAGACTCAGCTGGACTTCCCAAGCAAAGATGTACAGCTTCCAAACCTTCTTTGTCCCCCCTCGCAGGGACCGTAGGCAGACAGACCCCCGAGTGTTGTGGGAGCAGGCCTTGGGGCACTCAGCCACGCGTCTGGTCCCTACTGGGAGCTGAGGCAACACATGCACTTCCCAGATGGTGGGTTTGGAAGACAGGGACTGGCTGCCCCCCAAGCCCTTTCCTGACCGCCTGGCTCTGGCTTGGGGACTGGGGTGGAGGCCGCCGCTCTGAGAAATGTATTTGCCCTTTGGTTGCAAAACATCTCGACATGATTGATGAACCAGTCCCAGGGAATAAGAAATAAGTCACCGGCACCTGAAATATAGCCTCCTCTAGAAAATATTTCACCCTTTCAGGAAGCCCCACGCCACATGGACATTAACTACAATAGGAATGAGAGAGGCCAGATTCAGTTGCAGATGTGGACGCTCGAGGCTGCCTAACAAAGGAGTCATGTTTCCGTGTGACAAGATGAGAAATGTACTCACCGTAAACCATGACCTTTGTTTTCCCCTTTGGCTAAATGCCTTAGTACCCAATCCAGCCCTCGGCAGGGGCCGTAACTCTTTCTCAGCAGATGGTGTCCGCCAGCCTTAGGAAATCAGGAAAGGTCACCGACCGGGTTGGCCCAGCGCACACGGCTGAATGGGTACAAAGCCAAGTTCAGAGTCAGCTTCTTGGGGAAGCTACCAGCTTTGATCGGGCCAGAACTGCCAGATTTGTGTCATTATTTGGTGTCCTTGGGCCCACAAGTTCACCTCTCTGGGCCTTTGCTTCTTCTTGTACAGAAGATGGAGCTCAGTCTAGCTATATCTAGCTATTTTCACACCTTTATGAGCAGTGGGATCCATTCTATAATCTAAATACTAAAAGATGTCCACTGAGATATAAACCCAATGAGAGTGGGCCTTCTTCAAGGTTAGTGTAACGTGACAGGAAGGAGTTGTAGTTTTCCAAGTCTAGCTCTGCTGCTTCCTAGCGTAGTGCCCTTGGAACAGCTACTTCTTGGCCCAACTGTAGTTCTCTCTCCCATACCATAGTTGTACGAACGCCTGCTTCTTAGAAGGACTGTAAGTGTGAAGGAGAGAACAGCACATAGCTCTTAGGACAGAGGGTTTCATAAACACCTGCTCCTGTTACTCACCATGATCAGACTGTAGCGGGGTGGGAAGCCTCACGTTCACAAACTCAGTCCTTCCCCTCATTCCCACGGCATCCTTGTGTCAGGCTAAGGAAGCGTTGAGAGACCTCTGGGCTCTGTGGGGTCCAGCCCAAGAACCACCGGATAGATGAGTGCTTTCCAGACTTTCTGAGGTCAATCCCCTGGGGTGCTTGTCAGATACCGAGGTGACCGGGATTCAGCAGGTGTGGCTCAGGTTCGGGGCTCTGTGCTTAACAGGGACACATGGTACTTCTTATCTTCAGGTTCTCTGGGTGGACTCCACAAGAGGATCCCCGAAGTCCCTTCAGAGCTAGCATGCCAGGAGTCCATCTGTGTTCTGCCTCAGTCAGGGCCAGGACCACCATACTCGAAGTATCCCGTTTCTGGCTCAACACCCCACCTCCCTGGCCTCCTGCACTCTGGATCCTGGCCTCTTACTCCAAATCTGAGGCCCTCTCCTGTCCTCTCAGCCTCGGTGGGCTTCCTCGGCCCTCTCATGTGCCTTCCCAGAACTAAGGCCTCTCCTTGTTCTGTTCCTGCCAGCGTCCTGGTGGGGCAATTTCACGGGTGGAATCAGAGTGCGTTAGAGTAAGAAATCTAAGGAGATGCTATTTTCTGCCTAATCTACTCTCTCCCCATGGGTCAATTTGGCTGCACTTTTATTTTGAAATAAAAGAACCTAGAAACAAATGAGCAAACACCTTATTATCGAGAACCATCTGCAGAAAATCCCGCGGAGCTACCCCAAGGTCAAAGCTTATCTGTTCTGCCTCATACACAAAGCAGCCAGCAGGCAGGCAGGATGGGAGATCACAGAATCATAAGAAATTTGGGCAAAAGCAAGCATCTTCTGTTCTGTCGAATGTAAAAGTAAGAATTCTCTTTGCAACTTAAGCCTTAAAACTAAGAACATTTGTGTATTTTACAGAAACAACAACGATGGTGTTGAGTTGGCTGGGGTGGTCAGGAAAATCAACAGCAGCCCTGGGACTCATGCTTGGCTCTTTCCTTCTCTTCGATCCCAGATTTTCATTTTTCAAAAAGTGCCATCTGTTCTTTTTGTAACTTTCATGTGGAAGAAAAACCATTTCAGTCCTTTAAATGGCATATTTCCCCTTCTTCTTTCCTCGAGCCCAAGTCCCTCTTTCTATGCAGGTAAAGGGAAGGGGTTAGAACAGAGTTTCTGTTAGTACTGTGTGTGCCGACCTCCCACCAGCAGAGGATGAGCTCTGGGTTGCCGGTCTACTGAGCAGGGCTACGAGTAGGATACACACTGGGGTCTGCTTTCGGCTCCCTCCAGACCTGTCTGTGGTGATGGAGATGTTCTCTGCTCGCCCTGCCCCCTGGAGGAGCCACTGGCCACGTGTGAGTTGTTGAAATGTGGCCGGTGCGACCGAGGAACTGAATTTTTAAGTACTTCATTTAAATTAATTTAAATCTAAAGTTAAATATTTCAACATACGACTCAGTTTAGGGGATTAATTGTGTATGTGTTGGGGGAGGGTGCAAGGGAGGTGAGCGGTGCTAAGATCCTACAGCAGCAAGCTTTGACCCCCCCCTTCCTTTTGTGGCCTCCTCTGGGTCCATGGTCCTCCCACACTCCACCAACAACTGCCCGAATAGCTCATGAAGCAGTTTCCTTCAACATATGGCCCTTCAGCATTTTTTTTTTTTTAATGATTGTAGCTTCAAGCTACT
Organism: Spilogale gracilis; assembly: GCA_004023965.1. Classification (NCBI taxonomy): domain Eukaryota; kingdom Metazoa; phylum Chordata; class Mammalia; order Carnivora; family Mephitidae; genus Spilogale; species Spilogale gracilis. The sequence continues at coordinate 6,461 of PITA01003269.1, forward strand.
GTTGTCATTATGTGGGCTATCCTGGTCTAACTATATTCATCAAGGTTTCTAGCATAAAAAATTAAAAATTAAAAAGAAAAAATTTAAAAGCATTCCATGAAAAGGAATGTGAGGCCAGCTTTCCACCCAGATAGAGAAGGTGCCGTGTTCTGCCGTGGCTGCAGGCGCAGGAGAAGTGGTGGTTGGTTCTGGTTCTCGGCTCTGCCCGACTCACAGTTAGTCCAAGTTGTGGCTTTGCTTTGCAAACTAGTGAGCCAATTAACTTGCACATACCCAGTATATTCCATATAGGTACTGTATTTTTTGAGAGAAGACTCTTGTTTTCTTCTTTTTACTGTCCCCCTCCTAAATGCTTGTCTACCTGTTCAACCCACCGTCATACTCCCAACGCCAATATCCATGACATTTTAAAGTCTTTTGGCAAAACACGAGTAAAATATATAAATAATTCACATAAAGTTAGTCTGTTATTTAAAAAGACTAAATGAGGCCAGCCAGATTGAATTAGGGAAAGAAAACCAACCCTTCCCACAAGTCTGCCCTTCTGGGCTTAGAGAAAACAAAGCAATCGACTCCTGGTTTTCTCCCACTCAGCACTGTTACAGGACTTTATAAAGTGCTTGGTCATCAGTGACGTCACTTAATGCCTCTGACACAGAAAGGGCAGGTCACGTTTCACAGATGGAGGAATGAAGGTCCACGGTGACAAAGGCCTTGCAGATGGTCACTGGTTACTTTTGTGCTTCGAGCATTTGGAGACTGAGGTGGGATCCAGCATTCCGGAGCATGTCTGACTTAGCGGTGGGAGGGCCTTCTAGGAGCTGGCCTGCATGAGGGCATTGGTACTGAGAAGGAAGAGAACTCACATCCCTCATGAGAACATGGCGTCCCTGTCACATTTTAGCCCTGGAACCAACTCTATGGTTCTAGGTCCAAGTTCTCCTGCAGAGAAAGGGGCTCCAGGGATAATCTCAGGAAAAGGCGCAGCATACAGTTTCTGAGGGCAGGTAAGAAGTAGGATCCTGCGTGCAGTACTAGGTGTTCTCCACAGTTCTGTGTGAAACATCAGGAGTCTGGCAGGTAAACCTTCCTGGGGACAAACAACGACTCTCTGGCTCTTGGTTTTACTCTGTGGCTCCACCAGCTGGTTGCATGACCTGAGCGGCACGGTTGGGGTCTACCAGGCCCACAGGAACGCAGGAAAAGTTGCCACTCCTTCTCTCACCTTCTTTCTAAGTCTTTTGGATGGCTCAGGAGGAGGGATGTCAACCCCTCCCTGATTCCCATTTGCTGCTGAGTGGAGCCCAGGGATAATGGTGACACATGGTCCCCAGTGGATCCACAAGCAGACTGCAAAGAAGAGGTGGGGGGGGGGAGAACATAAGGACTCCAGTGGGATTGCATGAGCTACCACAGCCACTCCCCGAAATACGGAGGCCTGGGAGGTACACGTATTGGGTGACTATTGGGCTACTGTGTTTCATATGATGTCTCTGATAGTGACAGGCCAGGGAGGCTCAGAGGAACCAGGTAATGCAGCAATAAGCAGACCCATGAAATGAACTTGTAAATGTGATCCAAGTGCTTCCTAGAGGATTCGATCTGGTGCTGCTCAGGCAGCATGGTCAGGCCTACAGCAACACATGAGGCAGAAGGTCAATGGAGGGAGCAAAAGAGCACAGTAGTGTGCAAAATGCCTACTCACAGGAATAACAGATTTTTGAAGAGAAGAAAACACCTGGATATCTTAGTAGTGGACCAAGAAAGACGCTGGAAGAGCAGGCATACCCCAGATGGATTTTTTTTGGCGGGGAAGACTATCAGACTGATGAAAAGTAGGTCAGAGCAATGAAAACTAGCCTGGACTGGGCCCTTTGTCCTTCTGGTGGATAGTAAGGCCAGGAAGGCTGTCCTTATTGCTTCCACGGAGGCTAAGAGGCCTCCAAACACAGGAGACTCAACAAATACTTGTTAGCTGATTACCTAATTTTAAACTCTCATGCAATTACATTTTTCAAGGAAATTTGGCAAAGGAAACCAAGTAACTATTTTTGGCTTCTCTTTAGGTTACACTTTATTCCGCACAATTTTGAGCCAATACAGTACGAATATATAATTACATATGGGGTAGTTTTAGCAACTCTGCAGAAGATAAACTTCCTGCCAGTGGTATTTATGTTCTGATGCAGAAGACATCAAAAGGAGGTATTAGTGAACAATTTACAGTTCTAGACATTTTACCCTCAATCTATATTTGATTTTTTCTCTTTACCTCTTTTCATGTCTTCTCCTTTTCCTGTGAAAATGGTGCGGAGGGTGGTACGGCAGGATCGAGGGTTGTTTCTTCTGCCCTAGGGCCTCTGTGACTCTGGAAAATTCCTTTCCTCAGGACCTCTCATATTGGTATAGTGAACTAAGGAGCAAGGAGAAATACTGTCAGGGTCAGATCAAGCCAGGAGTCTGTAGGGGCGATGTCTATCTAGGACAAGAGGGTAGGAGGAGCTCTTGACTTGCTGCCACCTGACTCTGTTTCCAAAATAAATGGTGCCCCTTGAGGTGGCCCCCAGAAACTCTGTCCACGGGAACTTACTTCCTGCTCTGTGTCCTCCCCATCTCCTATGTCTCACACCTGACTCCAAACATAAAAACTCTTCCTTTTCACTTTATCCAACACATTTTTTCCCTTTTATTTAATAGTGTTTACAAATCCTATGTCACTGTTAACTTCATTTACTAACAGGTTTTTAGCTTTTCACCTCATGGCTTTGGGTTTTATTTTGATCATGAATAGCTTCATCTTTTATGTTTTTAATCTCTTCCTGGATTTCAGCCATTTCTCTGATTTTAAATCTCATCCAGCTGTACCTTATCTTTAAAAAAGAAACAACAACAACAACAAAACCTCTCAATATTCTTTATTCTTTTACTGGAATTGTAATTTTTCTCCCCACTTCCCAAATACAAAAATTTCTTAAATTTTATTTTAAATCTAATTTTCTTTAGTTATATTTCCTCCTTTATTTTTATTGACATTTCAAACAAAGTTGTTTATTTTTTTTATTTTTTTTTAAGATTTTATTTATTTGACAGAGAGAAACACAGCCAGAGAGGGAACACAAGCAGGGAGAGTGAGAGAGGGAGAAGCAGGCTTCCCGCTGAGCAGGGAGCCTGATGTGGGACTTGATCCCGGGTCTCCGAGATCATGACCTGAGCTGAAGGCAGTCGCTTAACCAACTGAGCCACCCAGGCGCCTCTGAAATGCCTTTTCATGTTTTAAGATGTCTGGTTTTTAAGCCCATCTTAATCTTCTCATCTTCTTTTATTATTGAAATTAAATCTTCTTGATTACCTTTCTGTTCTTATTTTTTATTTTCCATGATTTATTTTTCAAATGGTTAGCAGAAGCTGTAGCCCTAAGAGTGTTCATAGCAGAGAGTCTCCCCGGTCCCCCAAATAGGTTGGAGCCCCCCTTCCCTCCTGCTGACCCTATAGGCTCTTCCCTATTCTCTTGGTGAGGCACAACCCAGTGAAAGGTCATTTGACGAAGACCCTCTCCTCAAGGCTGGATGGATGCAAGAGTTAATCCCCATCCTGACCCCAGGCATAAATGTTATTGCACAAACGGAGACTTGGGAAAAATAACCCTGTGGGACTCCATTTTGCCCTCCTGTGCTCCAAGGATCTTTGGGACCTGACTGAGATCTGCAACAAAGTTTATCCAAGCTTCCCCCTTCTTTCTGCTCTGCCAGGGAACAGGATGCCATTCTGAGATCAGAGTGCCCAGGACTCCTGGATCAAACCTCAGAGCCCAGCTGGCCTGATGAAATGCCAACACTACCCACCTTGCCTCCAAATCTCCTTCAAGTCCCATTGGAGGGATGCCTAAGGGCACTATCTTCCCCAAGGTCAGCGTTCCCCACTATTACATAATCCAGCACTCTGCACTCCCACCTGATTGGGAAAGGGATCTTCTTACACCTTTTCTGAATGAGAGACTGGCTGTTCAAATTGCTCTTCTGTCTGTCCACACCCACCATCCCTGAGAGTCCCTTTGAGAAGGCTCCTTTGGCTCCGTTATCAGTGACCTCTACCCTAGTGCAGCTTACCTGGCTCAGAAATCATAGGAGCCCCCTTAATTCTAGAAACATTTAAACATAAACTGCTGTAGCACGGAAGCACTTGGAGCACCAGAATTGGTGAGTCATCTTACCAGGAAAAGCCCAACCAAATTCCACCCTAAAAGCTTCATCCAAAGCCCCCATTTAATTTTGAGTATCAAGTAAGAGAATCTGTACCTCAGTGGAGTAACAGGCAAAGAATACAGGGTGACTGGGGCATATTTAAGCCCTTGAATTCTCTACTTAACCTGAGCAGACATCATCTGACTGACAAATGTCCAGAGAATCCGTTTTGTTTTAGTATATTATTCTTTGAGGAACCAAGAACTTTCTTTCCAGTAAACATGCCGGGTTTGCACTTGCCACAGTCCAATATGCTTTTGTCTGTGGTTCTGAGGAATGAGTACATGCTGTTCCTTTCCTGAAATGTCTCCTGCCTATACCCAAGGAGCAGGCAGATGGATTGGAGTGGGGTGGAGATCCATGGAACTGATGTCGTAAAAAGCTCTCGAGTGAAATAAAGCCTTATCTTTCCTACAGTACTTAATACCGCCTTTCACACAACAGATGCTGATTAAAATGTGTTGCATGGCATTGATCCCAGGCCAAAGCCTTCCTTTGCTGCCTCTGGGATTGCTGCATGGAGACCAAGGTGAAGTATGGCATCCCCATCAGTGATGTTTCCTGGTCTTCAGAGGAAGCTCAAGTTTCCTTCAATCCTGAGCACTGGGGTAGAGAGAAGAGAAGGAGATACGAGGAGGAACCTCAGCTAGTATGCTCTAGGCAACAGGACAAAGGCTCAGCCAGCCAGCTTCCTGGGCAATGCTCTGCCATCTTACCACTGGGAGTTGAGTGTAGACAGAGGGGAAAGGAGCTGTGGATGTTCCCTTGCTTGCTGTGACTCTGGGCCATTTAAGGGTGTCTCTTTCCTCCATCAGTGAGCCTAACCAATCAGGGTACTATGTTGGATTTGGCAGCAAAGGTTTGTGGCAATGTTGAGCCTTGTTTTCTGTGCTTGTTCTTGCTCTCCCAGGAGAATGCACTGGACTGGAAGGGGTGGTGGGTGGGGGAGACTAAGAAGAGCAGGAGAGGCATTAAGGACGATCTTCAAATTCAAATGGCACTGCTGGGCCTGTGCCAAGATGGGCACCCTCAGATGCTATTAGGGACGCTCCATTGAAAGGCTGGAGGAGGGATAGGGTGGCTGGGTTATGAAAAAAATAAATTTTTTTTTAAAAAAGGATGCTCCATTGGATTACTTTTCTAAGGAAAAATATGATCACATGAAACCAGCTTTTTTTTAAGGGGCTGACTCTTATGGGGGGAAAATCATATTTGGAGCAAAGACTTAGGTACAAGGAAATTTATCACCATATTGTCTATAATGCTAAAAACCAAAACAAGGAGCAAAACAGAACTTAAATGCCAAGGGCTAGAGATGAGTTAAATGCAGTTTCATTCACTCAGATGATGGAATATTTTGAAGTTATTGTACATCAGGTTTTCACTACCTATTGATATGGGGAAATGCTCTAGAAGAATCCTTATTTTCTGCAACATTTGAAATTTTCCACATTTCCTCATTTGTTAAGGTTCTGGCAACTGAAAAAGGCACCAGAGTCTTAACAAAAGCCTTTCAGGAAAAAATAATAATACCACACTAAACACATATCAATTGTAAGATACATCCCAATTTAAGAAACATCAGAAGGTGAGAAGTATGTGCCTTAGAATAAAAAAAATACATAGTGTATCTCTGGGAACACTGACAATTTGCATTTCATTCTTTAGATATTTTTCTGTGTTTTCCCAGTCTTTAGCAGTAAACGTAATTGGGTTGGAGGAATGTCTGGACCCGTAGCAGTGCCATGTGAAGGTGAGTATCACTGTGGTTTCTCCTTGCCCCTCTGCCCAAGGAAGCCAAAGATGCCACCAGTTTGGTGGGTTTAGAAAAGACACTGGACTCGCCAGCCCCTCTCATTCCTCTTCCTCCAGGGAGCCCACCTTTTGATCCAGAGCACGTTTCCTGGATTGCCTCAGCTCCTGGGCAGGAGATGGGAAAGCTGTCGTCATTTGTGGGATTCAGTTTGGTGCTAGGGTTCAGCATTAGGAAACCCATTTGTCTGCAGATACAAACCCCATCCTCCAATATCAGCTCTATCCATGAACTGGTCCTATTTGATTTACCAGATGCTTACTTTTTTTGCTTTACTTCTCAGTTCAAAATGCAGGTATGGAAGAGAGGTGCTATATTGGATCCTCTTAAAAGAAACCTCCAACAAATAGGTTAAATTTTATAGTCAGAAAAAAACGTTGCACAAAGAAGAAATCTAGCCAAGCACAACCAAGCCCCCTGGGGAATGGTGCTCCTCACACAGTGAGCTATGTGTGGGCTCTGGGGAAGGGAAAGGGACCAGGGCACTCAGGACAGGCCTTTCTGGAGACCACTGAACAAGCGAGAACCCTAGATCAGAGCTACCCCTCTTCTCTCCTTTTTTGTGGCAGCATCTCAGTTACAAGATGCCACTGAGAGAAGAATCTTCTTTTCTTCCCTTTACAGCATCTCTTGGTTGCTAAGCAGATCCCCTGGGTAACTATGTGGGCATAAAACCTTTGCAGAACTGCCAGGAATCTGCTTCACCCAATTGTCAAAGTGAAAAATGAAATCATTCCTCTCACCTGTCACTACTTTGCACAAAGCTTCCATTATTGAATGGTGATGGCCCAGAATGTGATTCTCACCTACTTGCGAGAATATAAATGAGTTTTGCATATTTTACCCCCAAGAAAGTGGGAGGGGAGGAAGGGCGTGTTGGGATCTCTCAAGCTGATACTCTGTGAGCCAGTGATCAGGAGTGGCAGGTGGAACACACCAACACTCTCTTTTGCCCTTGGAAAAATTGTGCTACAAGCAGGTGAAGACTTACCTGCTACTTACTAGAGTAGCCTCTCCTTAGGCTCAGAGATGTCCATGAACCCCTCTGATGTTAGCCCTACTGAATCAGAATCAGAAACAGAATCTCTAGGTGTGAAGTCAATAAATTTCTGCCTTTTAAAGAAACTCCCTGGAGGGTTCTTATGTGTACTATGTGCTTGCAAGTCTGAAAACACTGATTTCTCTTGTGTATACAAATGAGTGCAATAAGATATTATAAGTGTTATGATAAATGTCTGTCCAGGAAGGAGTGAGACACTATTAGAGGTTAATGGAAAATGCAAGGGAAGTGTTACTTTGAGCCTTCAGGGATGAGAAGTCAGATAGTGGGTAGAGGAGGAAGGGGAGAAAGTCCTAGGCAGAAGAGAATTACTAGCAAAGAAACAGTCTTCTGAAGCTGGTCTGCTAAGTAACATAGGAGCTCCAAAGTGTTAAGAGGGGAGAAGGCATGAATGAGGGAGAGAGGGCAGAAAGGACCTGGAGGTTAAGGAGTTTAGAATATAACCTCCGGTCATTGAGTTGCTACCAAAAGTATTTATCAAGTATGTGATACCACTTAGACTTGTATTTTAAGGAAAGTCACTCTCAGGGCTGGTGCAGAGGATGGTTTTGAAGGAGGCAGGAAGACCTATGAAAAGCTGTTCTTGCAGCCAAATCTAGGCCTAGGAAAGGTATGAGGTGATGGGAACGAAGACCATTGTCTTCCTTGGCCCCAACCCACGTGGCCACCAGGTATATAGCACTGAATTCCATATGGCAACCCTGTTCCAGGGGCATACCTATTTATTAAAAGAACCAAAATGTACAGAACTATTGATTAAATACCAAATATGATGATGATACCTCTTTCCAAATACTTAAAAACAAAATTTAAAGTAATCCCATGACATAAACTAAGCAAGTCAATTAATCTGGTGTTTCTCAAAAGGGCTATGATGATGCTAAGAGTGATGAAAACCCACAAGAGAAACAGTGCAACTTCTAAGAGTACATGATTTCTTTGATACTGGAGGACATTATTTTTTATGAGTTCAAACACAAACATATTATATTGTAGTGGACCAATTTAGTCTGATGGGTTCATTCTTCTCAACTATTGGCCTATCTGTAAAATACAAGGGTTGGTTTCCATGACCTCTAAAGTCATTTTTTCATTCTTCAATATGTGGTGATTTTTTTCTCCTAACTAGTTAACAACCTCATCTTTTTCTTCTAGATTTCAGAGAGAGGTCATTTTTTCTATTTCTATAAGGTCATCTTCCTTAATTCATATTCTAGCTGCTGGCAGCTTTTCATCCCCTTCTCAGATCCTTTTAAGCACAAAGTGGGGCCTCTTCCCCTCCACCCCTGCAGTTCCTGCACAGCCAGCACTTTCTTCTGCTCTCCTTCCACCTATGTTCTCTTGAGTTTGTCACCTTCCTCAGCCCAAATTTAAAAAAGGAAAAGTGGAGGAGGCAACAAAGACAGAGTAGCCCTTTCTTGTGAGAAAGGAGACTTCCATCCTCCATTTGACTTTTCCCTCAATTACTGCTGGCTTGACATTTTTCCCCCTCATTGTGAGAAGTCCCTCCTGAACTCTCTTCTCATTTGGAGTTTGAATTATTTTGCATTCCATGACTTTTCAGCTTTTGATTTAACATTTAACAACTTTGCCTGTCATCCTCCCTTCCTTCTCCTCCAGAATGCTGTAAGAGAGCCGAGAGGAGTTTCCCCTACTTAAAGTCATATCATCACTTGGAATTTGCTGAAACTTGAACAGAAATCTGACTGGTTTCATCAAACAAGAGAAGCAGGAATGTAAGCCTGATGTTGCTGAGTTTATAATCTGCATTTTTCTCAAACTTTTGACATAATCACAGACACACACACACACACACACATACACACCACTCTTAAAAACAGTATATTTAGGGATTGGGTTGGGATTATTAGGAGATTTTGTCATGAATAGAACACTGGCATAAGACAGAAAACAAAAGATAGCCATATGAAAATCTATCTCTCAATGGAGAAGAAAGAAACCACAGTAGGCTTTCTAGGGATCACTGTAAGACAACTCTTATTTATAATTTTAACAATTAAATGTAGAAATACTCATGAAACTTCCAGTTTTCAGAAGGCTTTTCAGTTATTAAATGATAATACAATCAGGGCACACCACAGAATAATCTCTCAAAGATAGGTGAACAATCCTCAAAAATAGGCAAGACCCTGAAAAAAGGATTGGTGTAAAAAAGTACTCAGTTTATATTTAGGGAGAGAGAATTTAAGTTATACTTATAAATTAATAATATCTGCATTTTATCATGTTCCAGGAAGTGTACAATATCATTAATCATAGGAAAATGCAAATTAAAATCACAATGAGATATCTCAGTGCATCCCTTAGAATAGCCAACAGGGAACCTAGGAGTCATGTAGGATTATTAAAGAAATTAACCTGGTTCAATTGTTGGGCCCAAAACTAGAGTGAATGGTTTTGCATATGTAGAAAGGATGCTGGAAACCAAAGTGTATGTGTGCGATAATGATAACAACAATAGCAGCAATACTGGTAATAGCAGTAGGGGGAAGAAAGCTACTCTTTATGGAAACTACTCACATGCCATGTGTGTGGGGCAGGCAGGGGTAAAAAAAAAAAAAAGCACATGAGGAATGGAAGCAATGGGATAATGAAAACTCACTAAGTAATTGGTACTGAGTTTCTGGATGAGAAAAAAAAAACAGAAAAATCAAGACTTCTCAGCTTAGAGAGACATAGTCTATATGGGGATTTGATTTATAAAACTCTAAAAGATTTTGGTCAGCTTGATGTAAAAAAAATAATTAGAGAAACTAACTTTAAAACATTATAAAGTAACTAAGTAAGATAGAAATACATATAAAGTAAAAGTAATTATGATGGTGTGGTATTGGCATAAAGGCAGAAATGGATCAATGAACAGAATGGAGAATTCACACATATATGATCCACTGATTTTTAACAAAGATTCCAAGGCATCTCAATGAGAAAAGGATAACTGTTCTAACAAATAGTGCCAAAACAACTGCTTAGCTCTATGTAAAAAAAAAAAAAAAAAATGATTTTTGACCCTTACCTCACACCATATACATGTTAACTCAGAAAGAACCATGATGTAAATATAAGAACTAAAACTATAAAATTTCTAGAAGAAAGCATAAAAATCTTAGTAACTTTGGGTAATTAAATAAAACGCAAATAGGAACTATGAAAGAAAAAAACCAGTAAATTGGACTTCATCAAAATAAAATGTTTTCTTTTCAAAAGATACTATTATGAAATGAAAAGGCCAAGCTACAGATTGAAAAACATATGTTGGACAAAACACTTGCATTTGGAATATATTTTAAAAAACTGTTACAACTCAATAACGAAAAGTCAAGCAATTCAATTTAAAAATGAACACTTCAAAATTTTTCATAACAAATAGCACATGAAAAAATAATAACATTAATCATCAAGGAAATGCAAATTAAAACCACAATGAGATACTTCTATATATCCACTAGAATAACTAAAATGAAAAAGACTAACCAAGCTAAATATGGGCCAGAAAGTGGAAAAATCGGAACTCTCATACACCGCTGGTAGGAATCTAAAATATTTCAACCACTTTAGAAATTTTGGCAGATCCTTTAAATCTTTAAACATACATCTATCACATGATCCAAATATTTCATTCTTAGGTATTTGCTCAAGAGAAATGAAAGCATCTGTGTGTACATTAATTTGTATGTGAATGTTCATAGCAGCTGTATTTGTAATAGTCCCAAACTAGAAACAACCTAAATTCCCATCAACAGATAAATAAAGAAATAGAATATATCCCAACAAAGAAATACTACTCAACAAGAAACAGGAATGAACCACTGATACATACAAGATCTGGATGAATCTCAAAATGCTTAGGCTAAATGTAGGAACCAGACCCCCAAAAAAGTATATATTATATGATTACACTTATATAAAATTCTAGAAAACGCAAACCAACCTGTAGTTATAGAAGGCAGATCAGTGGATTAGTGGTCCTTGAGGATAGGGCCATGCAGGGAGTTGGGTTGGATTACAAAGCAGAACAAGGAAACTTTTAGGGTAATGAATATGGTCACTAAATTAAGTGGGGTGATGATTTTATGGATGTGAATATATGTCCAAACTCATCACACTGTACATTGAGTATGTGCGGTTTATTGTCTGTCAATTATACTGCAAAAAAAAAATGAGGGGAAATTTTAGAAGCTTCTACTAGATGGTCCTTTGGAAAATGAAAGGATTACTGTATTTTACACGTTGTTAGTAAACTAAGAGAATCATTTACATCCACGCAAAAACTATAAATACTTCAGGGATGTGAATTAGTGCATTCTTTATTATTAAGGGGAGCTTAGGAATGTCATTTCTTCCATCCCACCCCCTCATCCCCACTAACGCCTGAAGGAAGAGACCCTCAGTGACAGTGTCTGCTGCCAAAGACAGAATATTGAGTAAGACAAAGATCTGGACGCAAGAGGCATTTATCGTAGTTTTGTGGATTTTTAGTTCATCAGGGCAGATGATATCTCTTGCATAAGGTTCATAGGCTAACGACTTATTCTATGAATTACAACCCAAGGACAGTACAAATCAAAACATATGCCACACTTGACATGTTGAATTGCTGCTGATCGCCCAGCAATCTGCTGTGTATTCTCAAAAGGCCAGTTCCCTAAATCTTATTCTAGACACGAGAATCAATGGTGTTAACGCAATCACTCCTGTTTGCAGGGTCAGCATTTTCCAGGTCTTCTCTGAGACTCAGTTAAGGCAGAGGCAGCACAAGAGCAGAGCACTCGGACGAAGTGAGGAAACCCAGTTTCCAGACCCAGCTGAACACCCTTGACCTACTGAATCAGAAACTCTGGGCTTTAGGAAGCCCTTCAGGTAATTCTGATACACTCAAGTGTGAATGTCCAGGATTTTCAGCTTGGAGAAGTCTTTTTCTTCAGCTCTTAGGGTACACAGTGTGCTCGAATGTATACAGCTAAAATATTTTCTGCAGCAGAGACTCCAGGAGTCATCTGTCCATACAATCATCAAATGACTCATTGCGTAAGTCCTGTTTCCTAAGCCTAGCTCAGCTTTCTAAGCACCTGCTGGGACCATTCTCTATGGATGGCTCCCTGAGATCTCAGATTGTGTTTCTCCTTCCCCACTCATCTGACTAGATGAGTGATATTACCATTCTTCTGCCAGGGAACCTTAGTACTTTCTTCAAATTCTCCCACATCTTCGCTTTTCACATGTAATCACCAAATCCTATTGATTCTAAATCTCTAATGTCTCTGCTTTTCGACATGTAAGGGCTTTCTAGGTATATTGGGGTTGCTAAACACTTTATACATGTTACTTCATTTAGTTGCCACAACAAACCATAGAAGGTGATACTATTATCATCTCCATCTTATATGGAGGAGACCAAGGTGTAGAGAGGCAGAGGAATGTCCCCAGAATCATGTGGCTATGACATTTCAAAGGCAGATCTTGAACTTAAATCTGTCTGAAACTAAAATTCTGGATTTTAACCACACCCATCTCTTTTTTTTTCCCAAAGCAACTCTAAAATCAGGACTTCATCATTACTCTCCTAGTGATGGTTTCTAACCGGTAACCAGCATACAATTCATCCTTTATATGGCCCTCAGGGATCTTGGCAGGAAGAGTGTGCATCCCAGCACTCTAAAGTCGTCCATGAAACTTCACTGCCTAAAGAATAGTTCTAAACCTTTCGAGCCTAAGGCCCATCACACTCAAGCTTCTCTCTGTCTCCCCCCCAATCTTTCCTTCTACTCCATTGCTCTAACTCAAATCACATAGTATACTTTAAATTTGTTACTGCTCAGCATCTCATGCAACCTGAAGGACCTTCATCAATCACCTAAACATCAGTGCTTAACACTCAGTTTCCCCCACTGTTTTATAGGTTGGCAAATAAAAAGCCCATCAGTATGGATCAGTTAAGGCAGTTTTACAATGAAATTGAGGAATAACTTCCTTGGTGATTGAGTGTGGAATATTGTATTATTTTTCACAAATATTCCATGCTGCTGCCAGGGGGAGGATTATCCCTTCTCTACCCACTGACAGAAAACTTGGCTATATGACTGACTTTGGCCAATGGAATTGTAGTGGAAGAGCCTTGGATCACTTTCAAGCAGAAAGGGCTTTTAAGGGCTATTGGGTGGTTCACTGAGCAGCTCCCTACAAGGAGACAAAGAGTGATGTTCCAGTTAGGGCTTGCTGCTTCACCAGTCTGGCACCCAGACAAGGCATAAGATGGGACAGAACCATAGCCAACCCACAATGGACGTACAGCAAAAGCAAGAAATAAACTTTGAATATACGAAACCGTCCAGGGTTTTGTTATTGAAGCACTATCCTGACTAAATAAATGCGGACTTTTCTTCAGTCTACTTTAAATGGAACCAATCAGCCCTCGTCTACCTCCCTGACACCAAAAGCAGTAGAGTTGGGCCAATAGGGTGGGTGTGTTCTGCATAATGAGAGGAGGTTTCAACTGACTAAATCTTGACCCCTCCCTGGGGCAACCTACACAACCTAGACAGGTAATCACTATCCCACTCACCACAGCCACAAGAGGAGCACCATCTACAACAATGTCCCACCAGAGGGGAAGGTAGAAGAGAGGGTGCTCTGTCTGTGGTCCTTACCTCCAACAGGTCCCTGTTTGAGGAGTCTTAGTGTCGAGAACTCCAAGCAACTGGCTCACCTGGCTCAAGCAGTTGGGAAGAAGTTGGTAGGTGCTGCTTCTCTGACCTGAGCCGGTACACCCTGGAGTAAAACCAGGAGACTGAGAGGAAACCCCCCCTTCATCACCCACACACATGTCTTGGTTTATGAGGCTCTATACACAGACTGGGATTAACCTCAGAAAAGGCAGGAAGACTCCTGGTTTGGGGCAGCTTTCCTACTGGCTTCCTCAGGGATGCCCACATGTGCCTTTCACCTTCAACCCAGTGATCTCCTCTGCACTTTCTGTAATAACTCACCCAGGAGTGCCCACAATAGCACTGGACTCATTCCTGAAGGTCAGCTCTAATGACACTTCTTCCACTAAGCCTTTATTCATCCAACTGTCAGCTTTCTCCTCATTCTGGAGAGCAGAGGGCGCCATGCCAGATTGATTGAATTCTACATCACAGCAATAGCCTTGAGTAGCCACAACATTTATCATAATGGAGAATATCTCACACATTCTCTCTTATTTTTTAAACCCAGCATGGATTGACCAAAGCCAATTAAATATACACTATCAAATGAAGCTTGACATTAGCTTTAAGCTTAACTGCTAAATAATGACCTCATTACCAATTCAAAATCCAAAACTTCATATTAACCAGCTAGACTCATTGTAAACTTTGTTCCCATAAGAAGGAGAATCATCACTAAGACTCAGACTTGTACTCAGTAGTTAGGGATTGAAGAATAATTGTATGACACACACTTTTAGAAAGTACAGCACCTTCTAATCCTAAAAATCTGTTCATGTACCACAATGATGGGAAGATAATTAACATTACTGAACTGTACACTTAAAAATGGTAAAATTCATGTTACATAGGTTTTTTTACCACATTAAAAAAAATTCAGGTCCAGCCAGATCTATGTAATATAACTTGCACGGCCTTAGTGCGTCGGAATCCCCATATGTGACCATTCTGCAGCTAAGTGCAGCTCTATCTTCACTCCATCCACATACCTGCTCAGATCTCCAACGGGGACACTCACCACACCAGCAGGGCTCCGAGTCCCACAGCCGGGGCGTGAATGCCCTGTGGTTGCTAGAGCAGAGTCCCTGGGTGACCAAAATCAACAGGTATTTATTCTCTCACAGTTCTGGAGGCAGAGGTTCAAAATCAAGGGGTCATCAGGGCTATGTGCCCTCCTAGGGTAGTACTCTCCTTGTCTCTTCTGAGGTTGGCATTCCTTGGCATTCCTTGGCATTCCCTAACTTATAGATGCACCACCTCAACCTCTGCTTGCCCCTTCATGTCAGCTTCATCCCCATGAGTCTGTTTGGGTCTCCAGACCTTTCTCTCTTTTTATGAGGATGCCCCTCATTGGATTTAAGACCCACCCTATCCCAGTTGATAAAATCTGCAAAGACCCTATTACCAAATAAAGTCATGTTCATATTTCCAGACTTGAGACTTCCCCATATTTTTTCATGAGACATAATTCAACCCACAACAGGCTGAGGGATTTTCTCCTCCAAATTTTTCACCTAAGACAATAATCAGAGATTTTCAACAGGAACATTGGGAAGAAAGTAAACAAATAAGAGCAGCAGCAACAAGAGTAAGTTCAAAAACATGAAAATGGAAATGTTTATTCAAAGATTGTTGAAGTCTGGATGCATATGACTGGACTGCCAGAACTCATGAGGTTCCCCTAGGGAGGTCCTCCCCAAAGCATCCTTCTCTTCTGGTCATTCTGGGACTCCAACCCCTCCAGGGCCAGGTGCCTTCCTAGATGCTCAGCAAGGGGAGGAGGAACCACCTGAGAACAATACACCAAACTTCATGTTCACCCCGGCCTTTCCAGCTGTCCTCTTTCCTTCCTCTCTCACCTAGGAGAACAAGTTCCTCCCAGATGCTTATAATTACTGCCCAAGCCCTGTGGTTCTAGATCCAGCACAAACCATACAGGAGCCCTTCCTTTGTCCCAGGCGGATGTCCGCCGGGGCCAGCATGGGAGGTGGTGGCTGACCTGCACCTGTGAGCCATGGGACTGCCACTGTTGCAGGGGCACCAGCCAGTCTTTTTCGGCATTTCAGATCTATTAACAAAGACCATTTTTCTGCACTTTACGAGATATAGTCTTGACTTTGCTTACCTTTACAAAGGTGAGATTTATTCTTCAGGGCCTAGCAACGAAGGACCCCAGCTCTATTTCAGAAGGGTCTGTTCCCTGAAACTCTGCTGTTGGTGGAGCCCAGATGGTACCTCTAGCTCAGTCTACTCTGGCTTGGGAGAGGCAGCTCCAAGTACTCTGCAGCCTTTCTGAGTTAAATCTTTTAATTAGCTTTTTAGAGTGAAAATTCCACCTCCCCAGCTCTGCTTCTCCTTTCTCCTAACTCTCTTCTCCTTCATTGACTATGAAAACAAAACGTGAAGAATTGAGAGGGGGTTACAGCATTTAGGAGCAGTTTCCTATTGCTGTTTCCTCCCTAGCCCCTACCAAGCAAGCCCGACATTATTCTTAATCGTATTATTTTCATTTCATTCTTGGATCCTCAATAGCTTATAGAAGAACAAATGGCAGTAGGAAAATTAAGGAAGAAAGGAATCCATGAACTAAAAGAGAAAGCAGGAATAATGTGTTGAATATAAGAAGTACCCACCCTCATTGCTTGCCTTCCTGGTTTCAAGTACAAGAAATAAATAGGCAGGCTTTTATGATGAAATTTTTAAATGTATCTCCAGATAGCCACTTTCACATTCATGTCAAGAAAGTTCCAATCTGCTAAGTTCTACTGTCATTAGGAAAGTAAATGGTTTTTTAAAAATCAATGAAATTTATTAGAGAAAAATTAAACAAATACTTTTAAAGTGATATTATTTGTTTCTGAACTGTGGAATCATGTACTTGAAAAGCCCACTCTCCATGGATCTATGTTTAAAGCCTTGAAAAATTTATACATTTTTACCTGTAGTTCTATTTCTAGGAGCTCACTTAAGGAAAATGAAGAAATATATGTGCAAATATTTATGGACAAAGACATTCATCTTTGACTCATTTATAATAACCAAAAGTTGGAAACAAATGTCCAGTTTCAGAGTATTGGTTAAGTAGATGATGGTACATCAATAAATGGACCATTTAACACATATTAAAAACTTTATTTTGAATAAACAAAGATATGAAGGAAAATTCATGATATACATAGTCATACACATACACACACACACCACATGTGATTCTCTGGCTGCTAGTAACAACAAAAACCAATTTAAGATGGCTTAAGCACTGTGTCAGAGGTGACATTGCAGTTCACTGGGGAAAGGGTGTTTTTTTTAAGATTTATTTATTTATTTTAGAGAGAGATTGAGTGAGAGCAAGAGAGAGAACATGGCAGGGAAGGACAGAGGGAGAGGGAGAGACACTCTGAAGCAGACTCCACGTTAAGCACGGAGCCCAACTCGGGGTTCCATATCATGATCCTGAGATCACAACTTAACCAGCTGAGCTGAAACCAAGAGTTGGAGGCTCAACCAACTGCAGCAAGCAGGTTCCCTGGGGTGATCTTTAATAATTGGGGCCAAATAAATTTTTTTTCATGAGGAAAAAACTGCATTTTTAACCCTACCTCATACTATACACATTAAATTAATTATATATATTATATATATATCAATTCTATGTGTGTGGATCTGGGTATCTATATATAACTATGAAAACTAAAATAAAACAATAAAACTTTCAAAAAGAAACATGAAAATATCTCTATGACCATAGAGTAGGCAAAGCTTCCTTAAATTGAACATAAAATCCAACCAAACTGAAGGTTGCTGGAGGGTGGGAGGTATAGGGTGGCTGGGTTATGGAAAATAAAAAAAATAATAAAAATGAAAAAATATGCTGAGATACAGAAAAAAAACCACAACCATAAAAAAAGAATTGAATTCTGCTAAAATGAACAACTTCTGTTTATCAAAAAATGTCATTAAAAGATTGAAAAATTAAGCTACAAAATGGAGAGAGGATGCTTGCAAAATATATATCCAACAAAAACCTCATATTCAGTATACAGAAATCTGACAAAAAGAAAAAGAAAAAAAGAGACAACACAGTAGAAAAATGGGCATAAGATAGGAACAGAAACTTAAAAAAAAAGATATCCAAATGGCCAATAAATATATATGAAGATGTTCAACTTTAAAAATCATCAGGGAAATGCAAATGTAAACCACAGTGTGGTACAAGTATGCGCCCATTGGAATGGTTAAAATGAAATAGACAATACCAAGTGAAAGCAAGGATATGAAGCCCCTGGAACTCTCATAGAGTGCTGGCTGGAGTATAAATGGGAACTTTTTACTCTGGAAGTAACTTTATACTTCGGAAACACTTTGGCAGCATCTACTGAAGTTGAGCTCGCATGTTCCTGGCTAGCAGTTCTTTTCCTGGGTATTTCTCCAGCAGAAAGTGTGTCCATATTCCCTAAAAGAGATGTACAAGGATACTCACAACAGTATTATTTGCAATAGCCCCAATCTGGAAACAACTCAAGTGCCCATCAGTAGCATAATGAAGAAATAAACTGTGTTATATTCATAAATTATACCACTATACAGTGAAGAGAATGAACATACAACAGCATGAATAAATCTCATAAATACAAAGTAGAGCAGACCCAGGAACAAAGAAAACATATACCATGTGATTCCATTTGCATACATTTCAAAACTAGGAAAAACTAATCTTTGGTTACTTTGAGATACAGGTTACTTTGGGAAGTGGGAGTAACAGGGAGTTGCATATGATAATGTTCTTCTTCTTGTTAGACATATATGAGATGTCTTCACATATATCGGCTTTGAAAAAAATTCATCATGCTATAAACTTGTGATGCATTTTTCTGAATGTGGGTGATACCTCAAAAGAAAGCTATTTTAGTGATTTTAAAGGATAGAGGTTTATTTAACTCAAGCAATGGTTTCTCATCAATGGCATTGGGAAAGAATCCAAGCTTATGGATGTTCAACATGTGAATTTATCTTCAAGGTTGCAAGTTGCCCGAGGCACTTCTATGCATTATATCTGCATTAGGGGAAGGCAGAAGGCAAGAGGCCTGGAGCCAAAGAACGTACCATTGGAAGTCTAAGTCTGCTTCAATGAGGATACGTTTTTTTTTTCCCTGTCATCATAATTTTCTACAGTTTCCAAAAGTTCCAGAATCACATGTATTAATTTTTTTTCCAAAAGAAAGCTTGGCTAATTGGATGGGAATAAAGTAAAATAATGTTCTGATTTTGACTTCAAGCCCTCTGAAGGTAATTCACAGTGCTTCCTGTGGGGCTGAATAATTGCAGAATCCCTATTATGCCCATGAGGGCAGAAAAGTAGCCCTGCACTTATTCTTGGGAAGGGGCAGAACAATATATTGTTCCTTGATTGTCATACTATATGCTGCATACAAAGACTTTATGTGGGGGCCCCTAAAAGCTATTCTTTGGGAGCAGAGGTGTTTCTGACCTGAAATGACTTGGGGAAAATGGCAGCGTCCCACACAGTCAGGGTTTCGTGTGTAGGTGTCTGCCGCTGCTGTTCAACACTCAGATGCATATTTTATCCATTTTCTGGAGCTCTGCAGGGTAGAACTTAGCTCAGAATAATTAAGGAGAAATGCAAATCAAGAAAGAAGCTTGGTTATAGTTTAATTCACTGAAAGAAGGCAAAAGTAAAAAGCAACATGAATTATTATTTCAGGAGTTGATTTCCTGAAAGATACTATTGATCACCAGTTTTTCTTAAGAAAACCACCTTGAAATGGCTTGTGGTTTGAAGGTGTCAAGTGTATTCACCCTATCTGCATAATTCTTGACCTTGAGGCTTCAGTATTTCACTCACCTTCAATCATCACTACCTGAGAAAACTTGCTTACCAACAAACTCCATCAGAGCTTCTGTTCCCAGAATGCAAATGTTTTTCTCCCTCTGCCTTACAATCCAAGAACCTTTTGCAGATGACCCTCAAATTTTCCAGTGAAGAGAACTGGGAAGTTGATGTGTGGTGGTTCTGAAGTATGAGAAGTGAAATTCTGTTAAGGGAACAAAAACCTGTATGGTTTTCAGGCTTTATTCTGAACAATATTTACTTAGTGCCTACTTTGTATGAGGCCTTCAGCTAAAAACTAGGGTATCCAGAGAAGATCCCTCCCACTACAGGAGCCCTGCACAGCTCCCCACTTCCCTCCCACACAACTATACTAATTTTTGAATCCCTCTGAAGGATCAGGCCATTTCTCCTCTCCTCACCTCTGTGCTACTCCTGCAATACACTTCCCTTCCCTCCTGCTGCCCCAGGCCCCATGCCCCTCAATCTGCCGAACCTTTACTCCATCAGTGGGTCTTGGTTTGCACATTTCTTCTAAGAAAGCCCGCCTAAGTCCTCCCAAGTTCCTCTGCCTAAAATTTCTTTTAGAACCTACACTAAGGGCAGGGGGCACAAGGAGACAAATCTCACACAGGGGTTATGACTCTGTCTCAGGAGTCTTGCTTGTGCACAACAGTGGTGACCTACGGCTAACATTTATTACTTGGTCACAGCAAACAGATGTGTTCTCTCTCTCCTCTGGGATCCCAGGACTCTTCTGGAGTATGTGTTGATCACTGACACCTATGTTCCTGTCTTGGCCTCCTTGCATCTTCCTCCTCTTGGTTCCCAGCAGGAATCAGCATGGTGTCCTGACATGGCAGACATTTAAAAATATATCTAAATGGAATATAGTTAAATGCGTTTATATTTAATTGGCTCTAAATTAAACTGGGAACCAAGACTGCCCCTTAAAGGAGTTTCTATTCAGTATTCCCAGCTAGATTTATAAAAGGTGATTAGATTTCATAGTGAATATGGAAATAATGCATACTTTCCCATGACACATCCATGGAAAACTCTAGGCCCATTAGTAAAGTTGGTGCCTTTAAAACCAAAGCAGGTTTATAGAAAGGAAAATTTGGAAGTCAGTTGAGTATCTATGGATGACAAGCTAGCTTAAGATTCATCTTGCCAAACAGTATGGAAGTTCCTCAAAAGTTGAAAATAGAGCTACCCTATGACCCAGCAATTGCAGTACTGGGTATTTACCCTAAAGATACGAATGTAGAGATCCGAAGGGGCACATGCACTCGAATCTTTATAGCAGCAATGTCTACAGTAGCCAAACTATGGAAAGAGCCTAGATGTCCATCGACAGATGAATGAATAAAGAAGATATGGTATATATACACAATGGAATATTATGTAGCCATCAAAAAGATGAAATCTTGCCATTTACAATGACGTGGATGAAACTAGAGGGTATTATGCTAATTGGAATAAGTCAATCAGCAAAAGACAATTATCATATGATCTTACTGAGGTGAGGAATTTGAGAAACAAGACAGAGGATCATAGGGGAAGGGAGGGAGACAAACCATAAGAGACTCTTGCTCTCAGGAAACAAACTGAGGGTGGCTGGAGGGGAGAGGAGTGGGAGGGATAGGGTGGCTGGATGATGGACATCAGGGAGAGTATGTGCTGTGATGAGTGCTGTGAATTGTGTAAGACTGATGAATCACAGGGGCGCCTGGGTGGCTCAGTTGGTCAAGCAACTGCTTTCAGCTCAGGTCATGATCCTGGAGACCCGGGATCGAGTCCTACATCAGGTTTCCCGCTCGGTGGGAGGCCTGCTTCTTCCTCTCTCAGTCCTTCTGCTTGTGTTCCCTCTCTCGCTGTGTTTCTCTGTGTCAAATAAATAAATAAATAAAATCTTTAAAAAAAAAAAAAAGACTGATGTATCACAGACCTGTACTTCTGAAACAGATAATACATTGTATGTTAATTCAAAAAAAGAAAGATTCATCTTTCCAGTGGACTACAATTGGGCATTAAAATAGTGATGTGAATATGTCTGTTGATGTCAGAAGATGTTCATGACACAGCTGTAAGAGTTATGTAACAGTGATTTTATTTGCATTTTAAAAATATGTGTGTGTGTGTGTGTCCAAAGAAAAAGAGAACTTCAGAGGATACATACCCAAAGTTAAATTGCTTCTAAGTGATGGCTTTAGGATAATTTATCTTTAGTTCTAAATGCTTTTTCTGGGTGTTCACAATGAGCAAAAACCAGGAATTTTAACCTTTCATTGGCCACACAATGGTCACAGATAGGATGACTACATGCCACACTGTGTGAGGACATGGTACTGCTCTGAGGCTACAGTTCTCTTTTCACTGAAGAGTCCCCATATTAATAGCAGGATTAGTAACTGCTCGAGTTCTTGCTATGGTTATATGCCAGGCTTTATAAGAGCTTTATGTAGATCCTGTTGCTTACATGTCACAACAATCCTTCCCTGCCTTCATTTTTCTTTACAGCATTTACACTTTTTAAATTTATTTTTTAAATTTAAATTCAACGAACTAACATAGTGTATTATTGGTTTCAGAGGTAGAGGTCAGGGATTCATCAGTCTTATGTAATACCCAGTGCTCACTGCATCACATGGCCTCCTTAATAGCCATCACCCAGTTAACCCATCCCCCCACCTACCTCTGCCTCCAGCAACCTTCAGTTTGTCTCCTATGATTAAGAGTTTCTTATGGTTTGTCTACTTATCACTCTCTGATGCTACATAGTCAGCTTATTGATCTCCTTTACTGTGTATCGTTCCTCTCACTAGAATGCCAACTTGCATAGGGCAAGTGTCTGATCACTGTCTGATCCCTGGCAGCTTAGTTAGTCCTTGATGACTGTCTGAGCACCTCATGATATAATAACTAGTACTATTCCTGTCTTACAATGAGGACTTTGAAAGAAGCTGCACAATTTGCCCAATTTGCTTTGAGGGAGCAGAGCCACATCTCAAGCCAGAGCTCCATGATTCCCAGATGTGTATTCTAAACCACTCTTTCTCATCAATGGCAACAAATCCTTGAATGAAAATCCTCCTCCTCCCACATGCATTCAGTCCATGGGGGAGACAGTGAGATGTCACCTAAGAATTTCCAAGTGTTGTTTCCTTCTATTAAATTAGTAAGATCTTCACATAGTAGATAATGTTCTATCATTGGCATCGACACCCTACGAAGCATGATATTTTTTGGATCAAAAGCAGGAGGAACAGAGTTTAAAAACTAAATCGAGTATTTACTAAATGAAGAAAAAAACTACAGCTTGGGAAATGGTCTTAAGGCAACTTTTTTTTTTCTTAATGTTAATGTAAGCGGTTGGGCTGAATAACCCAGAGAGGACAAGGATTTCTCAGGGAAGCCTCGAGTTGATGCAGGGGGAAAGTACTTAGAGCAGCACACCCAAATTCTGGGGTCCCTGGCTGGCCATGGCAGTTTAATAATGTGGTTGTTAAGACCATCCACATAATTTGCCTTGATCACTGAACAATCTTTTGATGGTCACAGGGCTCCCTGGGTGAAAATATGTTAATTCTCCTCAGGAGCCTAAAGAGAGAATCTTCTGACTGGCAGAGATGTGTTCTACAGCTCCCTTGATAATTTTATTTCTCACTATAAATCAAGCAATTGGTGTTCTAAATTATTAATAACTCTTTTGTGGACTTGACTAATGGGAGTGAGACCCTATAAACCTAACAACCCTTGGGAGCTTTGACAAATGCAGTTTCTAGATCTTCAATGGGAAAGCAAGCCCTGAAGTATAAGGACACTTCTAGTCACACACACACACACACACACACACACAAACACACACACACACACACACACACAGATACATATATACACAATCGCAGATGTGAAATCCAGGCAACATACAGATGCATACACAAATCACAAATCACACATATCCACACGTATGAGACCCTGTTTAGCCAGGCAACCTCCCGAGATGATGTCACTATCTCATCTTTCCTGTCACTGAAAAATCATGCAGTTGAAAAGATATGAAACATTTCCTTCCTTCAAGTGTGCTTGTATTTCTCCATCTTTGCTGGTTGCCCACTTTTCATCAAGGGCAAGCGGACTCTGTTCAGCATAAAGTACAGCCCAGGTACAATAGCAATTTCCTCCCCCAATTCTATACTAGGTGGTCCTAATGGCGACCAGTCAGTGAGGGGCTGCTCCCGAAAGCAGGAAGTGCACGAGGCCATAGGTTTCCTGGACAGAGCTAGGAAGGAGACAAAAAACACCTTTTTTTCTCTCCTACCTACACCAAGCCCTTTACTGCAGGAGCTGAGAGCTGGCAAATGCCAGCTCAGGGGGGCCTTCATTCTGTTTATTGTTGAAAGACATAATACCCAAGCACACAAGAAGCCAATTCTTTAATATTGCCATTGTGTCTGCTCTCCATACCTGTTCTTTCTTGTAAACTCACCCAGAATAAGACCCGAAGTCCTTAACATAGCTGTTAAGGCCATTATGAACTGGTCCCCAGCTCCTCTCTGACTACATTCATAGCATTCTCTTCCCCCTGCTTACTCCACTCCAGCCTTCCTGGACTTCCCGGTCCTCTAACACCCTCGTGCAGCTGCCTCAGGACCTTTACACTTGCTGTCCTTCTGTGTGGAATACACAATTAGGCTGAGAAAGGACTTTCGGTCATTACCTAGTTTTATAGAACTCCACTAAAGAGAAGACACTAAAGGGATTCTAAAACCCTTCTGAGGGGTAATGGCCAAATTCATCTTTGGGAGAGGAGTGTTCTTTGGTTTAACGAATTGCTTTAATGGACTTTTTAGTTCTGTGAAAAGAAGCCTAGAATCTGGGCAGGATGGAAGAGGCTGAACTAGGAGGGCAAAAATTTGGCTCTCATTCTGTTCTAAAAGATTTCTATATTCATAAGAGAGGTTTTTGTATTTTGAAATTTTCTAGTTTTGCTAGCTGATCTGAAAAAAAATTTTGAGCATAAGCTAGAAACAAAGAGTATAGCAGAATAGAGATGTTAATCTGTTCAATATGGCTGGAAGACCAAGCTGGAAAAGAGATCGGAAGGGGATCCCAGCACTGTTGGATACCACAGATTGAGCTGTATTTTGTTTCATGATCTATGAAGACATTTCCCCCACTCACCCCAACTCCTGAGCAAAAGCTGTGTTAACCTCTGCTGTTGCCAGACTGATGGAGCACTGTGTCAATGCTTTGGGATGGTGATGACCAAATGAAATTAAGGAAGCATGAAGAAGTAGTGGGGAGGCAACTAGATGGCATGGAGGAGAATTCGGAAGCAGGTCAGAGATGTCAACCAGGAGAATGTAATCATTGACAGAAATTCTTGGAAATTTGGGACAGGAAGCAGAATTTCTTACAGTCCATATGAGATCAGTTTTGGATAATGAAGGAAAAGGCACCCAGAAAGAATGGAGGATTTAGGAATTTTTGGATCAAGCTGCATCACAGAACTCAGACTTGAATCTCAATGGTTATCTACTTTTCAAACTTTACTTAATCACAGAAATCTTTTCAGCAAGAATTACTATATGGAACCCAATGTGTAGAACAGGTTGAAATTGAGCTGCCATGATCCAATAGGATAGGGGTCAGAATTTATGCCCATTTGGCTTTCCCATTGGATCCTACAGTGGCCACCAGACCTCTCTGTGGGATCCCAGCACATTATGAACTGTTTTAAAACCATGCTTGCAGAACCCAAAGCAAGAATGTCATTCAGCCTGACTCTGAGGGCACCTTACTGCTGAGCATCATGTTTCTGGGTCAACCATCTCTGAGGGCTGCTCTTCCTTCTCTTCCACTGATTCCTCAACCCTGGGACTGCCCTCTAGTCCTAGTATAAAAACCAAAGTAGGCCTAATCCCTCCCAGAGAATGACTCTCCAAATCTTTGAAGACCTCTTACCTTATTCCCTAATTATCTTTGCTCCGAGTTGAACATTCTTAACTTCCCATCTATTCTCAAGTCATTCTTTATAGTTCATATACTGTTGAGGGATCTGAAATTTTTGATATCCATTGCAAAAAACAGGCTCCAACTAGAAAGGGAGTTCACTTAAGACCAAAAGAGAGGCACAAAGGACATGACCACATACACTTTGAGGACAGTTAAAGTTAAATGAGAGGTGTTGAGCTCCCTCCTTGGAAAACAGCACAGAAAATGCATTCCCTCCTGCTTTGGGACAGGGACTGGAAATCAGTGTCAGCTTCATTCAGCTCAGGGATGTGTCTGGAATCACTCTCCAGCAATCACCGTATCAGGGACACGAAGGGATGGCAGTGCCTTGGGAGCTGACGCCCTCAGCCCTTAGTATTATTGCTCTTTAAATACTCCCCAGCAGCTGAGCTCAGGAACAGGAGAGTGAGTACCTGGCATGGGCTCATTTCTACTAGTCTTAATTGATCACATGCATATCCACAGAGCTACGGACAATGTCATGGAATCTATTTAGTAAAGATAAGTGACATTCTGTACCCATGGACCCACCAGTTGTATTGGTGCAGAATTATCAGACCGTCAGTATCATTTAGTAATCATCATTGGATTTACGATTTGCATTGGTTTGGGTAGAGCCTGCAGGAGTCAGGGAGGTGAGTTTCCAAGTTTAGGGTTGGTTGTTCACACAAAGTGCCTGTGTGACCAGAGCATGACCTCAACACCACCAGAAACAAAACCTGGGCTTCTGGTATCACCAGTGCCTCACCTGCACCGTGGTGGTGGTTTGAGGCCTGGACGAGGTACATATGGCGCAACCCAACAGTGGGAGCACAAACACGGCTGCACTTGAGACGCCAGGACCCCTTCGAGGCCCCACCCTTCCTCTGGGCAGCTGATCCTTGGCCTGTGATGAAGCTCTTCGGTGAATATCACTTGTTGGAGTCCTGTGAGTTCTCTCAGCAGTTGAGTATCTGAGATCACTGGTGGGTAATTAACACACTAAAGATGAGGAATGACTTCCAATACAGGCCACTCTGGGGCCTGAAGGATGCTTCTGCTGGGAAAGTGTTAGTGTTCGGTGCTTAAAGCACACAATTTTTTAAGTGGATGTGATGAAGTATGATACTTCAGCTTTGTTGGGTTTCAGGGAAACACCTCCAGAAAAGCAGAAAGAACACTGGTTCTGGTTTGCTTGCACAGAAAAATCCTTCTACCTCTGACAGAGAACCGATCTGCTCAGGGCCACTAAGTGGGTATGCAAGCAGAGAAGGACCATAGCAGTAACCTTCATCTCTTCTTCTTGTCTCCACAAACTCCTTTATTTTGATCCTATACTTCTCAGAGGGCGCACTGCAGTTTCATATGTTAAAGTCTTTTCTTCACAAACCAAATTGTTACTGACTTTTTTGAATCCTAATTAAGGTCACTGGTACTGAAGAAAGAATCAAAGGTAAACCCAAGACAGTCGACAACAAAACAGATGTTTGGGAAGGAAGTCAGTTTAGGAGGAAAGAAAATAGGTATGTATGAATGCATGCATGCATGTGTTTATGTACATGAGGGGGAGAGAGTGTGTATGTATATACACATACATGTAATCTTCACACATCACAAATATAAGGAAAAACTAGGCTGTGATACAAAAATGAAACCTCATTTTATTCTCCTGGCTGAGGATTTGAGCTACATCTAAATCCATGCTCTGCCACCTGCTGGCTGTGAGTGTGAACTGTTATTTAACTGCTCTGAGCCTGGTTTCCTCATCTCTAAAATGGCAACTGTTTTTACTGTGCAAGATTCTGATGAAGATTAAAAGAGATCATGTACATGCTATACGTGTTGTTAAACTAATAAGCACCACTGATAGATTTCCAGAGAAGAAATTCTGACAAAATTTGCTGACTTCCTTTTCTCCCTCTGAGGGTTTGTGTTATGTGAGAGGAAGGACAAGAAGGAAAAATGGACTCAGGAGGAAAGAATTGCTTGAGGATGTAAGGAAAAAGTATTAACTTCACTTTGTCTCCACAGGAGTAATTCCCTATAAACCAATAAGAAAATTGATCAGTCAACAGATAAAGACTGCTGAAACATGGACCTCCTCACCCCAGAGTCCTATCTTCTACCACGAACTTGCCATGGACTCCAAGAAAGGAGGACCACTCAATGGGCTGGCCTGAGAGGATCTCTGGAGTCCCTTGTCTGGATGTTTTATACACTACAGAGTGTTGTGACATTTCACATGCTTATTCAATCTGATGTTTGCAATTATCCCAAGAGAAAGCCACAACTAAAAAATCTGAGTTGTCCAAAGTTATCACCTAGAAAAAGCTAATCAAGATCCTTCCAAACTTAGTTCTAATTCTAACTTAGTTTTAATTCAAATGTAGTTATTCCCATTATCATGACTTTCTCCTAAATACCAGGGTTGCTTCCAACTTGATGGCAGATGCTGCTGGTGCACTGTCCCATTTACCCCCAACTCACCCTCAGCTCACTTGAGTGCACAGCAGGTGCATTAGGCAGCTCTCCACTGACAACTCTGGCTCAGATGCCTTTCTTGCTCATTTTCTTTGTCTGAAGACTTTCTGAGAATCATAGGAATTTGCAAGGAACACTACCTGGAAAAGTGGGGGACGGGAATTTAATGACCTCTGGGGCAACCCTCAAGCAACAAGAGCCAGACAGAGTGGTTAAATGCCAGCCTCTGGCACATCCTGAGTGATTTCTGAGGTGCCCCTGAAACAGTAAGCCCCAGTTACTCACAGTGGTAACATAATAACATAAAACAGGTCCTTTATTGGCTCATCCCCCTTCCTGTCTTACTTTCCCCACCCTCCAGTGTGCTTCCCAGAATCACTTCATGTGTAAACAACCAGCACTAAAACTCTATCTCCAGGTCTACTTTTGAAGGAACCCAAACTGAGACAAGTTCTAAAATTCATGTGGTTACTACTACGGTTCCTGCTTTTAATTACATGACATTCTCACCAAAAACATAATAAAACCATGGGTTGCTGACGACTCAGAACCTGATGGCAACACTTTTAAGACTTGACAAAAGTGAAGATAAAATTCTCAACAAAATAAATTGTTCCCCCTATTTCAGTAAGTATCTACTTTGCCAGTAGCGGCTCTCCTTTTTAAAGCAGAGTTGTGATGGCTTTGAAGGGACTCTATCCAGCCAGTAACAGTTACAGTTCCATCTGCATTTCCAGATATTAATCAAGAGAAGTTAGAATAGATCTCAATTATCAAGATAAAAAGCTTTTGCACAACAAAGGAAACAGTCAACAAAACCAAATGACCACTGATGGAATGGGAGAAGATATTTGCAAATGACATATCAGATAAAGGGCTAATATCCAAAAATCTATAAAGAACTTATCAAACTCAACACCCAAAGAACAAAGAATCCAGTCAATGAATGGGAAGAGACATGAACAGAAATTTCTGCAAAGAAGACCTATAAATGGCCAACAGACACATGAAAAAATGCTCAATATCAGTCAGCATCAGGGAAATACAAGTCAAAACCACAATGAGATATCACCTCAGACCAGTCAGAATGGCTAAAATTAACAAGTCAGGATATGACAGATGTTGGTGAGGATGCAGAGAAAGGGGAACCCTCCTACACTGTTGGTGGGAATGCAAGCTGGTGCAGCCACTCTGGAAAACAGTATGGAGGTTCCTCAAAAAGCTGAAAATAGAGCTACCCCCACTACCCAGCAACTGCACTACTATCTAGCAATTGCTCTATTTACCCCAGAGATACAAATGTAGTTACCTGAAGGGGCACATGCACCTGAATGTTTATAGCAGCAATGTCCACAATAGCCAAACTATGGAAAGATCCCAGATGTTCATCGGCGGATGAATAGAGAAAGATGAAGTGGTATATACATACAATGGAATATTATGCAGCCATCAAAAATGAAATCTTGGGGCATCTGGGTGGCTCAGTTGGTTAAGCAACTGCCTTCGGCTCAGGTCATGATCCCGGAGACCCGGAATCGAGCCCCACATCGGGCTTCCTGCTCGGTGGGAAGCCTGCTTCTCCCTCTCTCACTCCCCTTGCTTGTGTTCCCTCTCTGGCTGTGTTTCTCTCTGTCAAATAAATAAAATAAAATCTTTTTTAAAAAATGAAATCTTGCCATTTGCAATGACGGGAATGGAACTAGAGGGTATTGTGCTAAATGAAATAAGTTAATCAGAGAAAGACAATTATCATATGATCTTGCCAATGTGTGGAATTTGAGAAACAAAACAGAGGATCACAGGGGAATAGAGGAAAAAATGAAACAGGCAAAAACAGAGAGGGAGACAAACCATAAGAGACTCTAAATCTCAGAATAGATCTCAAAAGTAGCATATTATTTCTTGATTTATGAAAAGAAATAAATGAATTCATAATGCTAAAAAACCTATAAATAAGATCAAAGTATTTATATTCTAGAACACAAGAGCAATCATCTCAAAATGCCTTTGAGATTATCAACTTTGCGCATGTATTTTAGGAAGATTTCGAGAAATTTCCATATAGTATCTAAAAATGACCAACCATTTCTTTTTGGCAAAAAGATATTCCCAGCTTCCTAAAGTTGACTACAAGTATGGGATAAAAGTGTTTGGATTTTTAAAAGATGTATATAAAAATCATCTGTGAAAACTGGTTGGAGAACAAGTCGCCCAAGTAGGAGGGTCACTTACTCTACAGGGTGACCCAGTCCAGAGACACCAGGTTCAGAAGTTACATATGATACATTCATATAACGTGTTTTATTTTATAGACTCTAAGCATTTATTTAACAAAATGGAAATTTCTAATATGTAGCACTTATCTACATTTACAGTTTCATGGGAAAGAGACTCGTGTTCTACAGCACATATTATTACTTATTATCATAAGTACATATTATTATTTGTTATCAGAAGGTATTAAAACAGTTACAATACCTTCTCTAGTGATTAGAAAACATCATCCTTTAGTGGAGTGAGGTGACCCTTCAGGGTAAAAGCCCATGATTCTTGTCAGAGATGTCAGACTAGCACAACCTTCCCCTCGCTCAGACCTGTCCGTCCAAGGACATCTTTTGCCAATACAAAAGGTGGAAGACCACTTCTCTGCTTCGGTTCCCAAAACGGGTGTAAATCCTTTCAATTTAGGAAAGCACTCAAACATACAGAAAGCAAAGGGCAGAGGCTGTTTTTTCCATCCTCTTTACTCACATGCTACCTAGAAAGTCAAGGTTTCCTTGGTGGTTTTGTTCACATGCTGAGCACTGTGTGTGTAGCTATCATTAGTGCAAACGTGTGGGAGACATTTTGAATAATCCATAGCACCCAAGGGAAAGAACAACAGACCCCCGAAATGTGAATGATTGCTCTGGCAAACTCCCAAAGCCAATGATCACTTGTGCCTTGCGGAATCTGGGGGCTCAATCCCCAGGTGCAAAGTACATTTTCCAGGTTTCTCCAGGGCGAAGGCGGGATGAACGCCCTCAGTGAACCTGTGCCTGATGATGAAGAGCAACTGTCCACTTTCGGCGTTAATGAAGAGAAGCCTCTGGCTGTTGTAGTCCAGCAGGATGCCCACCCTGGCGGGGCGCTCGGTCACATGGACGTCGCTCGCAATGCCGCTGTAGAAGAATGTGTATCTGAAAAGAAGTAGAATGGGGAACTAAACACTGGGGATCAAGGCCACGGAGAAGAGAATCACTTGGAGATAACCAATTTTTCAGAGATTAATTTCACTTCACAGTGATGAGCTGCCATAATGTTGTCCCAAGTCCTTTAACCAGATCCCTCATAGATGCTAAAATGCAGAGCTCATCCCAACAGACCAGCATTTTTAATAATTTTGCTCCTTCTACATTAGGAGGCAGTCCCAGAATAACCAGCATATGCCTCCCTTGTGATTTTTCTCAACATTCTCATTCTTTCCCAGCTGCCCACATGTTTTAACTACCGCATTCATGGCGTGTCATTCTTTTGAATAAAACTCCTCTGAGGCTGCCATGTATTTTAAAAAGTGCTGCAGGCTTGCCTTCCATAAAATGTATTAATTTTACAGCTTAAAAATTTATAAGTAACTTACATAAGGGCCTTTATGAAGTTTAAGAAAAAAATTTCATTATTTTTGCCCAATTTCATCCCCTGCAGAGGCTCCCCGAATCCTGATCCAACTTCCCTTTCATCTGTTCTCGGTGGCCTTGCAGCCCTGGGGAGGGGGGGGGGGTTGCCTGTCATTTCTTTCTCCAATTTAAATAAATTGAACTCAACAAATATTTATTGGGCGTATCTGTGAGTCCAGCACTTTCCGAGGCCCTCTGGGGAGTGTGAAGGACCACGGAGCCCCCGTCCTTGCCCTTGGGGAAGCCAGGCTCTCCTGACCAGGGAGGAAAATACTATTGTTCGCTTAAATACATGGGCTTGAGCTAAGGCTCCACCTCAGGGCACAGACTGGAAAAGTGTGCACAAACACATTTAATGAACCTATGTGGTTGTGGAAGGAAAGGTTTGAGACCAGGCTGGGAAGGGGAAAATGCTGAACAGAAGAAGCTAAATTGCTCTGCACAGAAAGTAACGAAAGCTGATGTTTCCCCCTGGCATTCTGAGAAACAGAGGCTGGGGCCCTGAAAGCAGGGAAGGGGAGAAATGAAAGACAGAGGAAGTGACAGAGAGAAGAAAGACAGAGGTCTGTGAGGATGGTGAGTCTGAGGGGTGGAATCTCAGCAGCATTGGGCTGGTGGGGCTTTTAGACTCTGGGCAAGTGAGCGTCTCTGGTGTGGCCAAGAAAGCCGAGGACCTTTAAGGCCTATGATACCGGCTTCAAGGCCCAGAAGCTTGAGTACAGGTGTGTTTAGGGAATGGCAAGTTGGCAGGTACACTGCAGAATAGGAGCCCATGAGATAGGGCAGAGACTCATGGGGATGGGAAAGCAAGCCAGGCTTGCACAATGACAGAGGACCTTCTCGGTGCCGTGCTAATGAGAGGTCTGACATCACTGGGAGCAGCAGGGCAGGCTGGGCGTTTATGCAAGGCTTTGGGAGCAGAGAGGCTCATACTCAGCCAAAAGGAACAGGTCCCAACTGGAAAGGTAGGAAAGAGGGAGAGGGAGATCCCGCCAGCAAGGGCGGCAGGAGCAAAGACAAGGTTCCAGAATGAGAAGGCCCTGGATCATGGAGAATGTCACCGTCTGCCTGGAGTGATTCTGAGGACATGACATGAATAGGTAAGTCAGGGGTCAGGATCTAGACCTGCCTGTCTATCGCAATTGCCACTAGCCACAGGTGGCCACTGACATTCAAATTAAAACTACATAAAATTCAGTGTCCAGTTCTTCAGTCCTACTAGTCACATTTCAAGTGTCCAACAGCCATCTGTGACACCATTTTTATATCTTCATGGAATGTCTGATTGCACAACACTGGTCTTGAGGGTTCAGAATGCCCAAACAAGCCATTTCCCCAACCCTTTTAGAAGGCCCCTGGTGCTCACAGGCCCAGACCCTGTCAATCCCTGAACCAATCCCCACCATGCAGGCCGAAGAGGGAGAGACATACCTCAAACCTTTGGTTCCACTAGGTCTGCAGGGCCTGGAATCTACCCTGAGCTGTGTCTGCCTCCATTTCCTATTCAACACAAGCAGTTCCTTCTCCAACTTGCCCTCTGGCCTGAAACCAAGCCTGTCTGCCTGGGGCCAGACTCCCTGCCCAGCGTTTGCCTTGCCTGCCACTTCTTGGAACCACCAGTGTCTTTTCAAACAAAGATCATCCAGAAAGCTGAAAGACATCCAGAAAGACACCTGTGTGGCCCTGGAAATGCTGTCTTGGGATCCCCAGGCCCTGGTGGGCCCACCCCTGTGAATCTCACTACTGGCCCACACTGAGTCCAGACCCTTTTGGTCCTGGAGCTTACTCCCCCAGGGCTCCTCATTCCTCTTCCTGGTCACCTTAGTCCTGGATTCCTCTCTTTACCATGGTTCCACCTGAGTCCTGACATCGCTGCAGATGTTTGTAGATTTTTGAGCGAAAAAACAAGGGATGTGATGAAAATGATGTTCTAGGAAAATATGCCAGCTGTGACACATAGGATAGCGTGGGGTGGGTGCAGATCTCTCCCTGGAGGGTACAGGCATGGTGGCTGGGGTGGAGCTGGTAGAGGAGGAGAGGAGGGGAGATGTTGAGGGGAGGGGAGAAAGTTGAGGCGTGGACAGGATTCTATGCAAATAGAGTCCGAGTAACAGAGTTTGGTTTAAAATCGTGAAGCCAGAAAAATGAAACACAGAGGGGGTTTTGCCACAGAGATTCTCATAGTGCCTACAGCCAGGGATGTTCTATTTGAAACATAAAGTGAAGGCGCTTGAGGCCTGACCTCTCTGTGCCATGAGCACTCAGGTGGGTACCCTCTTCCTCCCCAAATCCACAGGGCCTTGTCCGGGCCTGAAAGCCGAAACTTGTTGAATCTGTTGACAAGATATAATTCTCTTTTCTAGAGTCCGGGAATTTGTTACTGGAGGCTAGTCTTTGGTTTGGGGTTTTAAAGGTTTAAGTGTCTAGGGAAATTTTTATGAAATCTCTATCCATTTCTGGCTCTAAATCTATTCATTATAAATTCTGGAGTTGAGATATTTTCAACTCTGGGCAGAGGCTAGGTCCTTAAGCACTGCACAACAATGAACATCAATTATCATAATTGCTCTGACTTGATGAAATGTGACTTTAAATAGCTCTGGGAGACAGTGTCCTTATGAACCGTGTAAGAAAATCAAACTGTGTCAAGTAGGATACAGCAAGAAATGTGCAGCCAGAGATATGCAAAATCCCAATCTGTGGGCCCTTTTCTGGGAACTTGTGAGCACCGAAGGCTTCCTTTTAAAAGTAGTACATTTGAATGCTGACTCACATTTTTATGATACTTTACAATTTCAAGATTCTTCCCTATACCTAGACTTTATGTGATCCTCACAACCCAAAATGTAGCAGCCAGGGGTCACTGTCCCCTGACAAGATAGATGAGGCCTACTGGGCATGCTCAAAGGGTTCACTGAACTTCCGGTGAGTAGCCCAGAGGAGGCTAGTCCAGGATCCAGCCAAGACTGAAGTCGGGTTTCTAATAAACGCCACCCTGTGAGTATATTCACATCATCCAAGCTTGCCTTATCTCTCTGAGACTAATATAGGTTATGCTTTCTTCACATTAACCAACTAAACAGTTAACAATCTTTTTCTGTGAAGGGGCGGGTAGTAAATATTTTAGGCCTTGGGGGTCATTTGGTCTCTCTTACAGCTAGTCGACTCCACCACTGTAGTGCAAAAATAGCCACAGACAATACATAAACAACTGAGATGACTATATTGCAGTAAAACTATTAATAAAATTTTACAAAATGGGCTGTGATCATATTTGGCCTGTGGGCTATAGTTTGCCACTTCCTGGTATAAACCAATGGAAGGGAAGGTATTGGGGACCCACTGTTTTTTTCACTCCTGTTGACTCCTCCGTGGAGGGAGATCTTTAGTATTACCCTTGTCCCTTCTCCCTCCCTGAGGCGCGTTTAGAAGGAAAACTTGGCCATGCATGGCCTGGAGTGTCCTTCCTATTCCCTATCACTGGACTACGAGCTTTCCACTGAAACACCTATCCTTCTTTGTTTCTCCAGGGACCAACTCTGCCTTGCAGGCTTGCTGAGGCTAGTCAGGCCTAGGGTCTGGGTAGGTACAAGTCTATTAATAGGGTTCAGTATAAGAATCCTCCTTTCCCGAGGCGCCTGGGTGGCTCAGTCAATTAAGCATTCTACTCTTGGTTTGGGCTCAGGTCATGATCTCAGGGTCATGGGGCTGATCCCTGCATCAGGCTCCACACTCAGTTTGGAGTCTGCCTGGGATTCTCTCTCCTTCTCCCTCTGTCTCTGCCATTGCTCGAGGGTGGGCATGCATGCATACACATGATCGCACTCTCAAATAACTGAATAAATCTTTAAAAAAAAAAAAAAGAAAGAATGTAACGTCCTTTCCCTTAGGTATAAACCACATTCACTAAATTTGGCTTCCTCAGTAATCAGAGGGATAGTTTAGTCTTCATGCATTTGACACTATTGTTTTCTTTCTTGATTGGCTCAGACTTGGGCAGGGAACTAGCATTCTACTTGTTAAATGCCTCAGAGACCTCTGCCCACACATCAACTCAAGACCCTCTGACCAAGAAGGGAGGGCAGGGATCCCACTTACCTCTGTGGTCCAGAACAGTGCATGTACCATGAAGTCTCCCCTTGTCCCAGGGCCCCAGCCAGCACCGCTGAGTGGGAGCAGATGCCAAGTCGGTAAGCCGGACAGTCTATGACCGTGGTTTCCCAGTAATGCTGGCCACAGGCGGACAGCTCCTCACCCAGCACAGATGGGATTCTGCAGGCAAAGAGGATGCAGCTCAGCCTAGCACGGGAATCACCCGTTTTTATCTCATACACACTAATACTCACAAGGTCACCCACAGTTTGGCAGGACTCTATCCTTGTAAACTGCTGGAATTTGATGAAAGACATCTGCTGCTCCTTGTGCCCCCAACTTTGATGTGACCACCGCAGAATTCCACAAACTCTCACCGTGCATTTGACATATTTCCATTGCCACATACAACATGCATGTTGAATGCGCTATGTCTCTTGAGGGAGCTAAGAAGCAGGAAATAACCAGAACAATTGTGGGAGCAAAAGAAATGGCATCATCTCCACTTTCCAGGAGAGTGAGAAAATTCTGAGGGAGGCAGGTAGGGAGTTCCAAGAGAACATAACTTACAAAGTTTTTTTTTTTTTCCAAACTTGAAGATATTGGGGGGGAGGAGGAGTCTCCAAAATCTTCTTTAACAGTCAGTTCCCATGTTTGCCAACCTTACTGGGCACAGAGACCAAAGGAGGGGCAGCAAGACCACCAGGGAGGCCGGAGCAGGGCATAGAACTGAGCAGGTGTGTTGAGTGTACTTGGTAGAAGCTGTGGTCAACAGTCTTGGGGACTCTGGCCTCTTCACATTGTAGCAGGGGCACCTGAGAGGTTGGGGAAAGGTCTCCTTTTGTCTCACCTCAGCTATTTTTAGAACAGTCACTGTGCAATGAACCCAAGCACTCTGGCCTGTGGATGGGTGACCTTGTTTGCATGAAGGGCTCCATCCTGCTTGGAAATGGCTGAGACAGCAAGGAAGCGTTTTTAATTTAAGCAGTGTTAATACTCAGTCAGCACCCTCTCCTTTTTAACAGATGAGAAAATGATTAATGCAAAGGAATGTATTTCACTGTCTCGTGTCTTTACCCAATAACCTCCATCCAGAGAGGCGGAGACTGACAGCCCCTTGCTCCCTGAGCACAGCTGTTGTCTAATATTAATGAGCTAGTTTTCGGGTCACTAATAAATAAAAATTCTCTGAGATACATTACAGCTGTCATAGTTTTTATCTAGGTACTCTCACCAACTTCCAGTCTATCTCTTTCCTTTCTGATTTTTTGAAAAATCAGAGCAAGACAGAAAAGGCTGATCTGTTTCTTAAAGCTTTCTCCTCCCCCCTGAATTCACTTATTTGTCTATTTCTTGGCACCGAGCATGTTCCAGGCCACATGCTAGATTCAGGGGATACAAAGACACAAAAGACAGGTCTGCTGTTAGAGGAATATTCAAGATGGAGACGCTGACAAATGACTCTGTGTGTGCTCAGACCTTTTCACGGAAAAGATCGAAGAGCACCAGGGCCCAGAGAAGACTTTTAGGAGCAGGGAGCCCCTGAGCCGGGCCACACACAGGTGAGGAGCAACCCGGGAGGAGACCCATGCAACTCAGCTGGACCTGAGGGATTGAGAGAAGCCACACTGGGGTACCTCAGTGCCCACGGCAGCCTGGGGATCACATTGGAGACACATTTCTAAAGCCTTTCCTCCGCTTTTCTCCCCTGTGACCGTACTGACCCTTGAAATGACCCTGAGAGACTGTGGCAAATTGCGAGCTGTCTCCCCACAGTGCCCTCAGCTTTTGGCTCTTTAATGCTCTTTTTGTGGGAGCTACTGGGTGGGGAGGGACAAGAAAGCCTAAAAATCTGAAAGCCCTACATGTGGCCAGAACCAGAAATGAAACAGGATGTCATTCTCCTCTGTCCCTTTTTAAATGGCTGAACACAAAACCTGGTTTGCTATTAAAAATAAAAGAAGAATTAGCCTGGACTCTTTTTTTCATTAAACCAGAGATGGTACCTGAAAAGAGCCTACGTTTTAAATAAAACTATCTGTGCGTGTGTTTGCAATACAAATATTGACAGAGGCTCCAACTTAGGACTGCTGTCACCTTTCCCCTAGTACCTAACCCTTACGGAACTGTATGGATGTGCTTGTGTTGACATTCAACACCATACTCTCAGGCATGTCCGTTAAACCGAGGACATGCTCACGGGAGGCCACAGCAGAGGGACACACGTTGGAAGACTCTATCGCTGAGGCACAAGGGGCCTCCTCCTACTTACTCTGTCAACCGTCTCCTCTCAGTGAAGCTGATCACTGTCCCATCTGAGGAAATCTGGAGAGCAGGATGAGCTGTTTCTCTCAACAGAAGAAATCGGGTTCCTGTCATAGTGAAGAAAAATAGGATTATAACATCACCACAATGATGAGGGCTGTCCCTGGGTCATGCACCATATTTCAGACCTTACTCTCCCTCTCGCCTGATACCAAAATGCCCGACTCAGGGTTTTCAAATCCACAGGCTGCAAACCTCATCCATGCTAAGGCACACATGAGTGACAGTGGCTGCTTACCTCTAGCCAGGGCTGCAGGTCTGCCCTCTGCTACACTGGTTCTGTGGACCAGCGGCATCTACATCACCCGGAGACTAGCCTAGAAATCCAGCATCTCTGGCCCTGTCTCAGACCTAATGAACCAGAATCTGCCCTTGAACAAGCCCTTCCGGAGATCCATGTGCACACTGAAGTTGGAAAACGCACTGATGCAAGCTAAAGGAGTGGTTCTAAGGGTGGCAGGTGCAGGCACCATATTGGGACCAGGGGGAGTATTTCTGGACAAGCAGCCCGTCTTCTCTCATAAACACCGGGCTGGCCCTGACCACATCACAAACAAGGCATGGGCACAAGGTTTGGCTGGTTAAGAAAATCGCTTTATGTACCATGAGCCACACTCAGTCTTCTGCCATCTTTGCATCTAGGATAAGATAAGAAAATAATCACCTTTCCATTTCTCACTTCTTTTCACAATAATTGAGAACAGCCAAGCACTTTTTTTATTGGCATCGTTTGGCTATTTTCTCCAAAATGTCACCAAACATACTTATCGCTTCCTTAAGTTATTCATTCATTTATTCAACAAACATTAATTGGTACAAACCATGGGCCGAGCACCAAAAATAAACAGAAGAATAATGCTTGTTCATAGAGTTTATAGTGTAATAAAAGAAGAATATCCCCATCTCACTGTCCCCGACATACACTCAAAACATACCCACTAATTATAGCACATTGTGAGCCAAACAAGAGTCATCTGGGGGGATTAAAAACACATGTCAGAGACCATTTCCTGGTCAATTAGATCAGGGTCTCCTGGAGTGGGGCCTAGGCATCAGTATTTTTTAAGCACCCTGACTGATTGCTAATGGGTAGCCAAGGCTAAAAATGTCTTAAACCAGAAAAAGAAAGATCTTGGTCTTTGACCCATCTTGGATCCTCATGCCAAAAACCTAGTAGTGCCAAGAAGTTGAGCTTTTGAAGCTTTAAGAAGTGGCTTTCTAGAGTGTCTTCTCTAAGTGGTAGATGGGAAGGAAAGGAAAGGCTTGGAGATAGTTGTGTGCATGTGAAGGAGAAAGTACCTCTGGTGGAAATGAGAGCAGCTTCACTCTGCTCGCTGGCCCCAAATGCATTGATGGCTCTCACGTAGAAAAAGTAATTGTCATTGGGTTGGAGGTTAACTTTCAGCTGGAGTCCTTTAATTCCAGAGAATGATCTAAATACAAAAATCATTGTAAATATAAGGTCACATGCTAAACAATGCATCATATTTCAATCCTGTCATGAATGAACATCTTTCATTAATAAGTAACTTACGTTTCCCTTTTGGTGACCACTGAGTTAGCAAGTCAGATTCTATAAAATGGTCATGGTTCCACTAAGACTAGTTTGTCAAATCACTTCTACCTTTGTCAACTTTTGTCCAATATATGCCTTCCGGAATGCTCTTTGAAATAAACCAAACTTTGTTTTAAATTAAGAAAACAGACTAATTTTGTGGTTAATGAGTCTCTAAGAATATATTATTTTCTTTATCAACTTTTGCCTATGAAGGCACTTATGGATTTTTGTTGTTGTTGTTTAAGATTTTATGTATTTGACAGAGAGAAACACAACTAGAGAGGGAACACAAGCAGAGGGAGTGAGAGAGGAAGAAGCAGGCCTCCCACCAAGCAGGGGGCCCAAAGCGGGGCTTGATCCCAGGACTCCGGATCATGACCTGAGCCGAAGGCAGATGCCCAACGACTGAGCCACCCAGGAGCCCCAGCACTTCTGGATTAAGATGATGTTAAACAGATCAATAATACAACTGATGCTAATTATCTAATTAGTAGATCAGGAAGCGCAGAAAACCTAATGTGAGTGATGATTTTGGACATGGCCATCATACAAAAGCCACTAAAGTTACAGAAATAGAAGATCCCTAAAGAAGACAGTACCTTTTAAGGCAAGCTTAATCCCAGCACGAAAAGAAGTTTTAATTGCCAAATAAAATTTCCAAAGTTTCTATTTCTAAATCTCCCATGTATATTAAAATAAAAATGCTGGTGTGTCTAATTGGCAGCGGCTTGTCACAGCCAAAGCATTTAACATATAGAGATTTGCTGAATTTGAAGATGGAGCTCTCTGAACTTGCCGGCGAATTTAAGTAGTCTTGTGCGTCTCTTCTATTCTCTTTAATCTGCTTGATATCATGGCCTAGAGCATCTATACAGACGAATTACACAACTGCTCATTTTTTTCAGCCTCCATTTGGAAAGGCTTTGGAGAGAATTAGGAGGTAGGCTCCTTACTAACCAAAGAATTACTCTGAGTGCTAGTGCCAGGGCCCTGTTCCCGGGAGCTGTGTATTGGATAATAGTCACTGAGAAAAATAGTACAATACCCTTCCTGTCCATTCTCAGAAGGACAGGGTTTTTCTTTTTTTAATCTGTTAGTTTGCTTGTTTGTCTTCATTTTGCTTTGTGTTTTATTAACAAATGTAGAAAAGCACTTTTGCAGAAAAGCATCAGAATCAAAGATTTTCTTCAGGTCACTTCTACTTCTGTTGACTATTTCACGTCTCAATACACTGCCTTAAAGAACACCTTGGAGAACCAGAAAAAGGAAAAAGCCTCATTGGTTGAGAAAGCAAACTAACTGAAAGGTTTTTAAAAGCAGAAAAGTCACAGTGCCCACCCCCACCACGTCTAAAAGTGAAAAAACACACAGTGTGTTCCTCAGAAAGAAGAGGGTAGGGGTAGGGAGCAGACGGGGTCTATTTGCACATGCGCTATTTAGTGTCCTGTGTGGAAGAGGCGGCTGGAAACTCCTCAAACATTATTGGTTATTTCACCACCCGACTAGGCCCTCCGCAAGTACTAGGTTTAGCCGGGCCAGAATCATTGAGCCACATGTTCACTGACAACTAATTATGCTTCAGTTAGTTAATGAGAAACCATACCCTGTGATTGAGAATGTAATTCCTGACAGATCTAGAGTTATATTCTGGGGTAGATGTATTATCTTATTTGAATTGATGACTGAAGAGATAGTTTAAATGTACATTCATTACAACAGGCAGTAAAATGATCATCTCCATAAGCATACTTGCGCCTGAACTGAAATTACTTCACTCACTAAACAAAAATCTATCAATCACTTATCACATGTTCGGGCCATATTACCCAGAAGCCTTGGGGGAGAGGGAGGGGCAAGACCAGGTCAGGAAATTCCAGCTCCAGAGAAGGGATACAGCATGCTGGCTTTGTTTTGTTAAATATCAAAAATACTGATTTGGGGGTGAGTATTTGCTTTTCAGTTTTATGAAGTCTGTCAAGGAAAGAATTCCATATATATATAGTCAGCTGCATCCTATGTCTTACCACTCATTTAAAGAATAAAGGTTGACATGGTATTGAAGTCAGAATATGGGATCGGGGCGCCTGGGTGGCTCAGTTGGTTGAGCGACTGCCTTCGGCTCAGGTCATGATCCCGGAGACCTGGGATCGAGTCCCACATCGGGCTCCCCACTAGGCGGGAAGCCTGCTTCTCCCTCTCTCACTCCCCCTGCTTGTGTTCCCTCTCTGGCTGTGTTTCTCTCTGTCAAATAAATACAATTAAAAAAAAAAAAAAAAGAATATAGGATCAGATCCTGCTGTCAGTACCTGAACTAGTCGTGCAGACCTGAAAGATAGGCACAACACCCTCACTGAATCTGAAACAAAAGCACCAGGCATGAGGACAAAAGTAACATGAAATGTCATCATTTTATTATTGACGATAATTTGCCAACAAGTTGCCATCTTATGCTCCAGCACCAGGAACAAAAGCTCACATATGAATGGCTTATTTCCATGTCTTTCCTGTCTGACCTCACTTGAACATCATAAGGCTTCATATTAGCTCTCCCTGCTTTTTAGCCAAAGGAAAATTTTAAAAATGTTGGAATCTGAAACCTGAAGAGTGGCACCCTTCCACAAGTTATTTTTTAATTTCAAAAACAAAAATGTCATAACTGCGACTCAATCCACATACCTTATTCAAAGCATAGTTTGCAATAGGACTAAGATTCAAAGAATATCCAGGTTGAGGGAAGTGATGACACCACACATGGAAACACAGAAAGTACTTGGTGCTTAGGTAAGAAGGGATGTTAGCCTCATCAGTAATATGACTGATCTGTTAGAAGGCTGAAGCCAAGAGTAAAACTCAAAAGACAGTAAGAAATGTGACTCAAACGGAGTCACTTTAGGTCATAGCTGTGGAATTCTCCCTACAAGTGCCACAGTGCGGTGGAAGGGGACAGACTTCCACCGAGACTAGAAACTCTGACTCATCGGCAATTAATAGGCTGATTGTCATTGGAGCATAAGCATACCATAGAGTACAATCCAATGCTCTAGGACCAACAGGTCTTTGAAAGACTCAACCTGCTCATCTCTCCATTGGTAGGACAAAGGACAGGTATTAAACTCCAATGCTATAAAGTAGAGAGAAACTATTTCAAGGCAACAGTCTCCTCAGAAATCTGAAGTCATAAATGAGACCGTTCCCCTCTTCTATTGTTTCAGAAGGCTAATGAGTGAAGGCTACCAGGAGGCAATGTATGGCCAATATGAGGAAGACCTTTATAGCTTGAGACCTTTAATTCTTTAGTTTTTGTAAGGTACAATTGAAAAGTTTGACACAAGTAACCAGGAACAGTGAGGTAAGAATCATTTCCCATGGGAATTGAAAAGAGTCTTTATGAAGTTAATAATCACTGGGACCTAATGCTTAATGGGAAAATACTAAAAGCATTCTCATAAGCTGGAGTTAGAGACATGAGGTTAAAAAAAAAAAAAAGTCATAGGGGTTCCTGGGTGGCTCAGTCAGTTAAGCATCCTACTCTTGGTTTCCATTCAAGTCACAGTCTCATGGTCATGGGGATAGAGCCCCACCTTAGGCTCTGTGCTCAGTGCACAGTCGGCTTCAGATTCTTTCTCCCTCTTCCTCTGCTCATACTTGTGCTCTCTCTTTCTCTCTCTCTCTCAAATAAATAAGTAAATTCTTAAAAAAAAAAGAAAAGTTATGCAGGTGCAACCTAACCTAACCAAGAATTCTAAATTATAAAGCTATGACAATGAAAACTGCGTGACACTGGGACATAAATAGATGGATCAGTAGAACAGATTACACATTTTAAAGGTCAGGAATAGAGCCAAACAGAGGCTCTTGAGTGTATAATAAGGAATTATTTCAAATAAGAAGGGGAAATAATGAATTTTCTTAGTGGGACAGCTGGATAGCCATACTAAAAAAGTTGGATCACTAATTTCACACTTTCTACTGAAATAAATTTCAGATGACAGAAGATCTAGTTTTTAAAAATGAA
Organism: Spilogale gracilis; assembly: GCA_004023965.1. Lineage (NCBI taxonomy): Eukaryota > Metazoa > Chordata > Mammalia > Carnivora > Mephitidae > Spilogale > Spilogale gracilis. The sequence goes on from PITA01003269.1 coordinate 50,278, forward strand.
ATCATTGAATACTACAAAAAACATAAAAAAGACGATTTTTAAATGTGATACAAAAGTTAAAGCTATTTTTAAAAGAGATTGATAAATTCAACTAAATTAACATTTAAAACTATCCACAGGGCGCCTGAGTGGCTCAGTGGGTTAAAGCCTCTGCCTTCAGCTCAGGTCATGATCTCAGGGTCCTGAGATCGAGGCCTGCATCAGGCTCTCTGCTCAGTAGGGAGCCTGCTTCCTCCTCTCTCTCTGCCTGCCTCTCTGCCTACTTATGATCTCTCTCTCTCTCGTCAAATAAATGAATAAAATCTTTAAAAAAATGAAACGAAACAAAACAAAACAAAGCAAAAAACTATCCACGGCACATGTAGCATCACTCATCAGCAGGGAGATGCCAATCAAAACCATAGTGAGCTATCACTCACATCTGTTAGAAGAGTTAGTATAAAAAGAAAAAAAATAACAAGTGTTGGTGAAGATGTGGAGATAGGGGAACCCCCTTACACTCACTACTGGTGAGACTGCAAGATGGTGCAACCACTATGGAAAAAAAAACCAGTATAGGTTTCCTCAAAAAATTAAAAACAGAGCGACCATACCACCCAGCTATTCCATTTCTGGGTATTTATCTAAAGAAAAACAAAAACAATAACTTGAAAAGATATATATAACCTCATGTCCACTGCAGCATTATTTCCAATAGCCAAGATATAGAAACAACCAAAGTGTCCATCAGTGGATTACAGAAGCTATGAGATATATCTCTATATAGATCTAGACCTAGATACAGCTATACCTCACACTGGAATAGTACTCAGCCATAAAAAGGAGTGAGATTTTGCCATTTGTGACAACATGGGTAGAGCTAGATGGTATAATGTTAAGTGAAATAAGTCAAACAGAGAAAGACAAATACCATACAATTTCACTTATATATGGAAACTAAAAAAAATGAGCAAACAAAGCAAAACAGAAACTGACTCATAAATATAGAGAACAATCCGATGCTTGCCAGTTTGGGGGCAGAGATGGGTGAGTTAGGGGAAGGGGATGAAAAGGTACAAACTTCTAGTTATAAAATAACCAAGACATGAGGATAAAATGTACGGTATAGGGAATGTATTATATATTACATAATAGTATGCAATAAATTTGTATGCTAATAGATGATAGCTATATTTATTGTGATCACTTCATAAGGTATATAAATGTTGAATCACTATGTTATATGCTTGAACCTGTATGTCAACTACATATTGATAAAAAAATATGCATGGCAAAAAGTTGTGCAAACAAATTTGCAACTCAGGTTGTAGATGAGGGCTAATGTTCTTTAAAAAAGAAAGAGCTTCTGCAAATCAATAAGGAAAAAACCTGTAGTCAACAGGAAAAAAGTGGGTGCAGGAAACAAGTGGTACAGTCCAACAGGGAAAAAGTGGGTGCAGGAAGCCAGAAGTACATGGTTCTGAAACATATGGAATGATGTTCAACCTAATAACAGGAATGTACACTGAAATTATAACAAGATTCCATTTTTTACCTATCAAGTGTCAAAGATCAAAAGTTTCATCATACCCTATGTAGGCAAGAAAACATTGCTAGCCTATATCTAACAACTAAAGCCTGTATGGAAACAGTTTGATAATATCTATCAAAATCCAAAATGTACATACCTTTATCTATACTATTTCTAGGACTTTATCTTACATATATCCTGGAACACTTGTGAAATGATATACAAGGTTTTTTCTGAAGCATTGTTTGTGATAGCAAGAAAATGGAAACAACTTAAGCACCTTTCAATTGGTCAAATAAATGAAATTATATTCCTAAAACAGAATATAATAGAATTGTTTTTAAAATTGGACATTTCTATATGTATTGGTATAGGATATTTACCAAGAAATATTTTTAAACAAGAAAAGCAAGATGGTAGAAACTTCTACAGGATGCTACCATATGTCAAAAAAAATATAGATGTTTATATATGCACAGACTATCTGGAAGAACAAGTAATTATCAGGTAAGAGTAATTGTCTCCAGAGAGAAAAACGGAGTAGGTGACAGATAAATAGAAAGGAGACATAACTTCCACTGGATCCCTTATGTATCTCTGAATTTGTACCATATGTACATATTACCCAAAATCAGTTAAATAATTTACTTTTAGAGCTATATTATAAGCTCAGGAGTTGGCTGAATGTGTTTGCAAAACACACATTAATTTGAATTTTGTAAAATAGCTTCTCTAGTAATTTGATAATTTGATAATGTGTGTGGGATGGAAGCAAGAAGCGCACAGGCGCTCCAGGTCATGTGATATCCCTGAGGAGTGACGGCCATGTCTAACACCTAGACTTAAGCATGTTTTCTCCCCAGAGGAGGTGGGGCGCTGTGTGTACAAACAATATGGAGGAATCCAGTGCCGTTATTCCTGGAAGCAGCCTACGATGGTGCTGTCACTGCAGTGCGCAAGAGATGGCTAAATAGGACCAGTTCCTTAAAAACACAGTGGGTTCTTGCTAGCATTCCTGTTGGCCGCGTGCACATTCAGCCAGTCAGTCAACACTATTTATTGTTAACTGTGAACAGTGTACACTGCTGGGCCTGTAAAGTCACATTTCCCAAACCTGCACGGACACATTCAACCTGAATCAGAACCTCTTAAGGGGGCCTGTGAATCTAAGCTTTTACAAGCAGCCCAGGTGATTTCTATGATCATGTTAGGTTTGGGAAATGTACTTACTCAAAAGATAGAGTGGGGTGAGGAGAGGTGGGCGGGGAGGGGGGAGGGGTGGAATAGGGAGAAGAGGAAAAATCCACGAGGACATAAGAATGCAAGAATGCAAGAATGAACTGTTGCTGTTGGAAGCCATTTTTAGAAAGGCCTAACTACCTGTAAACATGGAACTTTTGTTTTAAGATGAAACATTTTGGTTAAATCAAGATTAAGAAGATGATTCTTTACATACTGATTTTTGTTCTTAAAACTATGTAAATAAAAATTTCTGAACAGGACTATTCTTCTGGTAAATGAGGATATTACAAGATTCAGTGTTAACTAAACATCACTATTAGTTCATAATATTTTTGAAACACAAGGGTGAATGTTGCCAACCATGGGATTTAAGACTTTCCTGTAATTGGATTTCTCACAAAATCCACGTGAGCCAAAGGATTCCAGCAGAATGATCCTGGATTTTTGTTTTCTCTGTAGGTCCCCTCCAGAGCCTGAATGATAGCATTTTTATTTCAGACAGAGAATCCCAGGAGCCTAGTAACATCCATTTCTCAGGATTCTCGAAGCTCTCCCTTACCATTCCAAGGCCACATATGTGGACAATTACTTGTGGTCCCCATAGAACTGCCTGCCCGGAATGGTGATTTAACTTTATGCTTTCAGATCCAGTTTATAAATGATTACATTAGGAATGTTTTTTCATCTTTTGTAAAACTGCTCTTAAAGACAATCACTATTATCTTGTTCAATAGCCCTTATATAAAGATCTACATGAAAAATTCATCTTAGAGCTGAATGTCAAGAAATATAATTGTCTCCTAGTGAAATGTTATGCTTCCTTTTTATAAAAAGATGAGTTATGTAATCCCTTTCTTTCTCCCTCCTGCGCTCTCCCCCTCTCTCCTGTTTTCACCTTAGCTACCAGGAAGTTCGGATTTAAATTTTCTGTTCCATTGAGCTACTTTTCTTAACCTGTACTTTCTGATACAATCTCCTCACCTCTGAATGATCTGACTCTTGTTCTTACAGGATTGTTTCTAGTGGTTCTATTATATCTGGGTCTTTTAATGTGAACAACTTGAATAGTTTTGGAAACTGAAAGAACGTAAATTAGAAGTGATGGAACAGCCTGGGTTTTCATTGACTGAAGTTTTACTACACAACCAGGAGGTGTATAGGATTCTAAGTGATCACAGTCAAATCAGATTCATTTGGGAAGAAAGATTTCGTTTAGTTAAAGCTGAATGTCAAGAATACTGGGTGTGTGGGAGGGTCAGAAATCATCCCATGGCTCGCTCTCCCAAGGGCTCCCGGCTGAGGGACAGCACCCGGGTCAGGTCAAACAATACCACAAAAAGACTGGCTATTAGTACGTAAATACTCATGAATTTGGGCCCATTCATGTCAGTGATCCTCCTGTCACCCCAAGAAGCAAGTGTGGGATAGGCATAACTGCCTCCTCTGTCCACAGGTTGTGAAGGTCAAATCGCTGTTGACCATTGGTCCTCACCTATCCAGCTGAAAATTTAGTACAAAGTTGTTTTTTTGTTTGTTTGTTTGTTTTAGTACAAAGTTTTTTTAAAAAATAAAAAATGCTGGGATTATTCGTCTCCCATTCAGGTACTAAGTTCATTAGAGAAAACTTGCCCTTATTTGTCCTTATTACACAGAGCAGCAGGTGTCCCCAGCTGGAAAACCCAACTGTGACAGACATTTCTGTTCTTGCCCTACCACATGTGGCTCTGAAAGCTACAAACAGGAAGAATGTGAGCTTACAGGCCCAGCACCCAGAGCCCAGCCCACCCTGGGGATGCTTCTGGGGAAGGGGATCCAGAGAAGGTTTCCACACCCCTATTGCCTCAGCCAGGGAGGGGAGCAGGAAGTTCACTACCAACTACTTTTGTGGTATATTGAGTCTCACAGATTTATCATTCAGTACACAGCTTCTCTCTGCACAGCCCACACAGCTAATCCCTGTACTATATTTCTCTCAGTTTTCCCTCCTCCACCCACAGTTCTGCTGACTTCTCTCCACACAGGAGAGACAGAACAGCTGAGGAAACAGCCGAGCGGTGGAAAATTTTTGAAAGTGTTTTGAGCCCACCCAACCTGAGGAGAGCATTCAAAGAAAAACAGGAAAGGGTGAGTAGGAGCTCCCTCAGCCCCCACACACAAGCCAGGGATTGTCACTCCCGCCCACCCCCAACAGGGGCCGACTGCTGAGACCCAGCCATGGTGCCCACACACAAAAATATGCAAATGTGTTTTCTGTGAGGATTATGGAATGGAGGCAATTGCTTGCATATTTCAGATACCACGTCATGGAATTTGGGGGCTCAGTAGGCCACTCCTTGTAAACACTCACCATAAGATTTCAACCAGCACCTGTGATCTTAAATCAGAATATTTAGAGGTCATTGGCCTGAGAGAATGAATGCAGGTCTGAAAATGAATGTGTTTCTGTTCTGGCAACTAAAATCAGATTCCCTAGTATAAAGGGTAATCAAAGCCCTGAATATGTGTGTGTTCTTATTACTCATCCTTTTCTCCATTATTTTAATTTCCTTTCAACTTCTCTTCCTACTTCAGACCAGAGCCCTTAAGACTGTCTGTCTTCTCAGGGATGGGGGGGTGAGAAAGAGATGTGAACTTATTTAGTCCTCAGCTCTCCTCTACCAGGTAGACCAGAAACCCCAGCCAGTTAGATGACATGAGAGTGGCAAAGCCAAAAGGAGCTTGGCTGTGCCCTCATTCACCCCCTCCTTCATTCATTCAACAGACCTTTATTGAATACACAGATAAGGTCCCCATCCTTACCCAGTCAATCTAGCCACGTCAAAAAGAAGTAATCTTTGATTACTCCTCAGCAGTGACCTCTAGATCAATTTCTGGATCTGGTTTAGCATAGGGTTTCTGGATAGAAGCCAAAACCAAAGATATTAACCCATATATTTATTGAGTAGCTACAGTATACCAGATACTGTCCCAGACACTGAGTCTGCAAATTTTCATAATGATTCCTTCACAGAGCCAACAAGTGAGTGGGATCAGACAACTCTTGGCTTGCTGTTCTTTCCAGGACACAAAATAACTCTAATTATACACTGCTGTGTAAAAAAATCAAAGTGAAGAATGTGGTTCTAATAGAATGAAACAGTAGGGATTGTTTGCATTTGTTGACTAGGGGTGATAAAGTTTTAAGTTTCTTTATCAATTCTACTATCTGACTAGCTGTGTACAGTTTTTATGTTAGAGATAAAGCAATACAGATGATAAATAGTTAATAATGTTTCATAGCGTTTTGAACCATCTGATTCTGTAGGGAACGCTTTCAAGCTGGTTTTAAGAACCAGATAGTTGAAAGACTAAAGCACATGGCCAACCCTGAAGAGCAGACTTTTCCTTCCTTCTGGAACTCTTAAGTTGGAGAAGCAAAAGAGATACAAATGAGTTTTGCAGCTCTGAGCCTCTGAAATTAAGGATGGATTATTCTAGTCCCTTGATACTAACCTGGGGTATAAGACATTGAACCTTTTGTACTGATGAGGGATGGCTCTAATGCGGTACATCAACAATAGACTTAGCAAATGAACAGGGCAGTGATTTGTGGCCAACAAAGTTGTGCTTGTTTCTAGAAATTAATTTTTTTTCAGACTCGGCAGGGCTCCAGAGGCTGGAGAGTCATTCCTGGGCTGCAGATTAGACATACCATTCCACCTCCTGGAAATGAGGAGTCTTTTAGCACCTAACTGGAAAGCAGCTCCATCTCCAACATAGCTCCAAACTATCAACAAGGCTCGGCAAGTGGAATTTCCCTTCACTTTAAACTTGCCGGACTATATCTATTCAATAACAAAGGATCCTTGTATTGTTCTATAAATATGAGGAGCTTCTGCTTATCTAGCCTCTCAGATGCTCTCCTTTAATGGGAAAAATTAAAATGAATCCGCTGGCCAAGTCTCAAATAGAATAATGACAAGCCTTATGTTTTAATTAGCTCAACTTTTGTCTTAATAAATTAGTGGGTGGCCATTTGTTTCTTGCAAATGGAACTATCATTGGTTTCTTTGGCTTTGATAGAAGGATTTGTTTGGAATGTATTATCATTGTGGAAACAAAATGAACATTTTGTTTGTTTGTTTTATTTTGAGGGTCCCAGGGTGGTCAGGAAAAGGAATAATGGTACTGCACTTTCTCTTTAAATCTCTGATTTTCATGTGACAAAAGAAACTACGGATGCATAATAACCCCACATTGTCAGGCTGTTGAGGCATGTTAACTCCATGTACTAACTCAGTCTCTGTACTAACTCAAGGTTTAGGACTAATAGAGAGAATAAGACAGCTCTGAGCTTGAATCCTAACTCCAAATTCTCCTTCCATCATTTAATACCTTACCCGATTACTTGAACCTCATTTAATGGAGATCATCACCTCACTTCTCTCCTAGGATTGTTGAGAGGGCTGAATGAGATTTCACCCAGTTCCTGACATGTTGAAGACCCTCACTGAATGCCAGTTGCCCCTCCATCCCCCCTTTCCCTTCTCCCTGTAGCTGCATTTATGAGGTGACATCCCCTGTTCCCTTACTGGGTCTCAGGGTTTCTAGATCTCTGCTGATTTAAGAATCCAACTGTGCTGGTATTATTTATGCAAATGCCAGCTGGGGATGATACCATAACAGGGATGAGTCATTTCAGAGCACTCCTTAACAGTCTGATTTTGCCTCAGAAAGAACTGGGTTTTCCTCACTGCTGGTGTAGAGCAGTGGGAGAGATTCCCAGGGACTGGGGCACTGCGGCTACGGGGTTGTCATGACACCAAGGGCTTGGTGGAGAAGGCCCAGGACTCCCCTGAGTAACATTAAACATTAAAGGAATTATCAGCCTGAACTTTGAAATCTGACAAAATGGGGTTTGAATCCTGATTGTTACTCACTAGCTCAGTACCCTCTCAATGTGTCTGTTTTCTCTCAGACTTCCTATAAGAATTAAATAAGGTGGGGCGCTTGGGTGGCTCAGTTGGTTAAGCGACTGCCTTCGGCTCAGGTCATGATCCTGGAGACCCGGGATCGAGTCCCACATTGGGCTCCCTGCTCGGCGGGAAGCCTGCTTCTCCCTCTCTCACTCCCCCTGCTTGTGTTCCCTCTCTGGCTGTGTTTCTCTCTATCAAATAAATAAAATCTTAAAAAAAAAAAAAAAAGAATTAAATAAGGCAATGTGCATAAAGCACTGAGGACAGTGACTGGCACACAGTAAATGCTCAATAAAAGTCAGTTATAATCCCTTCTGTCTCTTTCTCCCTCTCTCCCTCCTTTCCTCCTCCTTCTCTCTCCTCTTCTATCCCATCTTGGTCAGAGTTTACCTCTCCTCTGTTTGCTAATTCCTGAAGCCTGCCATCCAGCATTTGGCACATTAACAGAGATGTTGTTTTTTTGGACATTTACTACGTTCTCACTTCTCCTGAAATGCCTACATCCCACATACACTCGACATTAATTCATTCTCTGATCATTATTTTATGAAGCCTGTCTTCACATACTTGAAAGAAACTATAATTATTCCTCAGTCATATGAAATGTCACATAACTAAATAAATAGTTGTTGACTGATCATGTAGCTAAATCAAGAGCTTAAATAATATACTTTATTAAAAAGCTGTCCAATTTCATACCATTATTTCTAAGTTTTATATCCTACCAAAATACTTTATCTCAGTAAACTTCATTTAAAAAATTGTCCCTATTAAAACATGAGCAGTAATAATAATGATCTGAATTTGCACCATGGAGTGCGAAGTTGCTCCATTGCATAGATTGTAGGCTAAGAAATCACCACCTCAGTAAGCAAATTAACATTTACCCAAAGCCCCCAGGATGCATAGCCCTTTACCAATAAATTTAAGGCTTTATGAGTTTAGTCAGAGAGCTTCCCATTTCTTTTTTCCAGCAAAATCTTTTTTTTTTTTTAAGATTTTATTTATTTGACAGAGAGAAACACAGCCAGAGAGGGCACACAAGCAGGGGGAGTGAGAGAGGGAGAAGCAGGCTTCCTGCGGAGCAGGGAGCCTGATGTGGGACTCAATCCCCGGTCTCCGGGATCATGACCTGAGCTGAAAGCAGTCGCTCAACCAACTGAGCCACCCAGGTGCCCCTCCAGCAAAATCTTTTTAGACCCTTCATGCTCTTAGAGAGGTGGGTATGTCTCTGTAACAATATATATGTAATTAGCTCCTTTATATTACCAATAAATCAAGGAAACACAGATCTGCCTTATATACAAGCTCACTATTAGTCTTCTGAGTTAGGTGTATCTATTCTGATATAACTACTAAAAAGTGCATGAGATATGTATAAATCCTGTCTAACGACGCAAGTTAAGTATACCTCAAAGAATGTTCCATCTTATTAAAATTTGCATACATTTTTCTTGCAAGAGAGTCATCATTCTGCATTGTAGCATGTGTTTTATTACAAAGTTGGAATTCATTGGTGAATAGTGATGGAGTTGCAAATCAAGTCAGCAGCTTAATTAGCTCAGCAAGATTTTAGGAAGCTTCTCTACCTCTGTGAGGCAAAGCTGAGAGTTAGATTAGGACCTTCAGCTGAGTTCCTGGCACCCTAGGCTCTCCCTGTGGAGAGGTGAGGAAGGAGAGGATCCTTACCTGAGGCCCTCGCCCTCTGGAGAGTGCTGTCTACAGTACTCCAGAGTATAGGTCTCAGTGGCCTCTGGGCTGGCAGAACGCCATCGAATGGTTGCCATGTTCCAACACACCGTACAGTCCTCGGCACGGATTACAGGGGTGGAGGGTGCTGTGAGAGGGAACCAAATCAATTATGGAATGATCAATATCAGCTTCTCTTCTCTGGCACCCTGGCTGGAGTGCTTGGGCATGATTTTATTTTAATCTTTGATTAAAAAGTACATTCTTGGTTAAAAGCCCAAAAGAGATGAAAATGTATATAATGAAAAGTCTCCCTCCCACCTCTACCTTCTAAATTGCACAGTATTCATCCATCCCCAGAGAGCCTCTAATATTAGCTTCCTATAAATCCCACCCGTTTCTTTATACATATACAAGCAAATAAAAAAGATTCTTGTCTACCTCCCTTCACAGAAAAGTTAGCCATGATCTTGCCTTCAGTAGGTACTCAATAAACACTTGTTTTAGAAGGCAAGAAGAAAGGATAAAATGGTGGGAAGGCATTCCTTCCTCTAAGGTAGTTACAATGATCTTCAATGCAAGCTTGGCTTATGCCACACCTACTTCAGGCCCCTGGGAAAAGGCTCCATGGTGGGAAAGCAATCCCAGTTGAGTATCATTGCTGCAAACTCTTTTGGGGCTCTTAGCACCCATATAATGAAGCCCAAGCTACTTACGTTGACAAACATGGTCCCCAAATACTAGCCTTTCTTACCTCATGTCTTTCCCCTCCTTGTTTTTAAGTCAAATAAGTAATACCAAACTTTTTGTAGTGCCCTGCACACTCTATACTGCTTCTTATCTTGATGTTTCTGCTTATATATTTTCTTCAAATGGCATAGACTCCTTTAACTGATCCTTTAAAGGATTCTATTCAGGCTTCAATTCTAAGAAGCCATTTCAGATCCTGCCCCCAGGCTCTCTCAGGTATCCCTGTGGATTGTTCTCATAATAACTTGTAAATAACTAGGCCATGGCCCTTACCACAATTTTTTTTTTTTACACTCTTCTGTTTTTTATCTCTCCCACGATGCAAGATTCTTGAGAACAGGAACCCAGTTTTATTCATCACTGTATACTCAGCACTGTATAACACATAGCTTACAATAGGTGCTTAATAAACTCTTACTAGTTGATCTTAGTAGTGTGCAAAGAATTGAATATTGTATCCCAGCACCCCCAACATATCTTTACCTGTTCTAAAAATTGCCCTTTCACTCGGCAGGCTACATCCAGTGAAGTTCACAGCCATTACCCACACTTGATAGCACCGGTCAGGTTCCAGATCTTCAAAAATGCAGTAGCTTTCTTTTACTGTCAATCTGTATTCTTCTACCAAGTCTAGCATAAAACACAATTAGAAACACTAGGGTGTCTTCCAAAGTTAATTGAAAATTATAGCTATTGGAAGAATTGCTCTTATATTTTCAGTGGAAAATGCAAATTGATAAACTGACAGATATAATTTTGTGATAACTCTTACTTTAGAATCCATAAGAAAGCAAAGGCATGGTAAAAAGAGATACTTAGAGTGATGCATCATTACTTGTGAACACTTACCAGAAAATAATAGTGTATTAGTAACATCGTGAGCGTCATCTGACACAATTAAAATAACTTATTTCAGAAGCAAACACTAAAATTACATAGTTCATGTTAGCTTAAATCTCTATAGTACAGTCTCAAAAAATTCTTAAGACACAATGCCAATATTTCAGAAGAGTATGTAATAAAATATGGATGACCCCATTTTTTTCTAAATTTATGTTATAAAGCACCTTTCCAAATTAGTAAATAATTTTAGTGCTCAGTATGATTTTCAAAGTTTCAAATCTTTGTTCCTTCTCATGAATTCCAGAATCCTTTCAACTGGAGAGTTCCACGATTTACAGATATACTCGAATAACTTTGATAAGTCATAAACTATTCTAAAAAATAACTTGTTCAATCATGACATTTCCTAAAATTTCTTACGTTATTTTACTTTCACTGTTTTAGTGGCCTTCTTGCTCAAAACCATTATGAACACATGCCCTTTCGGGCCAATCTGATTATTCTTACTGACATTTGTTCTCCTTTACAAAGAATTATTTTCTTTTTTTGAATTACCCTGTGATCATTTTAGTTCTCCTCCCTTATTTCTCTTGAAAGTCACATCTTCCAAACTCTTCCAGTTAAGAAAGCCAGATCATTTTCTTTTAAAGGAAATTAAGGAGTTCTTCAACTCAGTTTCTTTAATTGTATCTTTCCAGCCCAATGACCTATACTTTCTGGATGGAAAGCTTGGTTTAAATCTCATAAGGACTTGTACACTCAAGAACACTTCCCCCACATCCTAGAAACTGTAGCTGCAGTCTTCAGCAGACTCTTGCTCTCAGGTGGAGTCCTACTGCCCCAAGCGCTTCTTTAAACAATGCACACAAGGTGGTTGGGGGAGACCCCACACAGTGTGGTAGCACAGCATGGATCACAGTATTGGCTAACTGGCATCAGCAGATTGCAAGGTGTCCAATGAATGAGACCCAGGACATGTAAGTGTTTGGGGGTGGGGGTGGGGAGGAGCTGAGGCGCTTGGGAAAAAAAAAAAAAAAAAAAGCACTCCAGGCAATAAATCAGTGTTAAGAGGACTCTTAGAGAGCCACAAAGCTCCATGAATGGGCAGCTAGATATGGAGGAGGAAGAAGTGTCCTGTAACAAAACAAACACAGAAACAAGCAAACCAAAACATAAGCTTTGGAGTCTCAGAGGTTTGTGCTTGAATTCTACTCCTGTCAGGTAATTGTGTGGCCTTGGGCAAATTACTTAAGCTCCCATCAGTTTTCTTACTTGCAAGTGGGGATAATAACACTCGCCTTGCTGTGTTGTGACGGATATGTGGTCACAGCGCCAGGAAAATAAGCAATCCGTAATAAATAACTTTATGCCTATGGTTGCTTTTTTTCTTTTCTTTTTTTTTTTACTTTGCCCTTATTTAAGTAAGTATCATGTGACATCTCAAAAGACTTAAATCTTGGTAACAGCGAACTATATTATAATTTGTTCCTCATGACAAATTGGGCTCTGAGTTTTCTAATGGCATGTCCATCCTGTCACATGCTCATCGGGTTTCCAAAATATGTGGGTCTGTCTTCAACAAGCAATATAAAATGCCATCACGCCAGCTCTGATTCCTCAGGAAGTACAAATTCAAAGCGTTTGGCTTCTAGGTCTTATTAGAAGTCTTACTGAACAAAGAGAGTAACAACAGAGGCTCAACTAAATAAATTATGTGTCAGGTATTCACCCTACTGATCACTTTCACTTCTATCTGCATATTAATCAGAGACACAAGGGGACTGCATAAGGCTCATGTTGAGAAACCTTCCTGGTTTGCTTGCAGCTTTTATCAAGGTGGATCTGGGAAGCCACCAAGCATGACATCTGATGCTGCATTTGCATTGAAATGATTTTGGAGGTAATAATCCTGTATTACAGCTCCTTTCTCCTCTGTATACAACTCATTCCTGTCCTGTAAACAGCTCATTCTCCTCTGCAAATGGGTACGTGTTATACTTTCTTTTCGGCTCAAGTACTGATTGAGAGTTGTTCTCCCTGAAGGGCTTATATGTTACCTCCTTTCTGAAAATGAGAATCTCTTAGTTGCTTCTGCTATCCTGAGAGCTCAAAGCCAATGTGAATCTCAATTATATATTCATGTTGACCATTATGACGTTTATGTATTTTCTTTTCCTTAATTCTGATTTCCAATTTTTGCTTAGATGTTTATGTTTGCTTATATGGTCTTTCGTTTGTTGTTGTTTGTATAAGTGGCTATAAATGCTTTGTGGAATGAGTCATAATATGGATATTTTTAATACTTCACATTAAGATGCAGAAATGTACACCTGTATCTACATCTGTGTGAGCAATCCTACCATCCGCTTCTTGGTCATCTTGGGGCTCCTCCATGCAGTACACCTGGAATGAGTCAATGACATCTTCCTTGTTCATGCTCCAATAAACTGCAATTGTGGTGCTGGTGGCAGAATTGGGTTCCTGAGGTTCTAATCTAGGAGGCTGGGGAACTGGAATAAAAGCAAGATTTATTACCATCAGTGCTGTTTTTACTCATTGATTCATTTTCATTTTGCAAAAATCACTTATGAATGTTGAAAAAACTTCAAACAATACAGAAATACATGCAGTAAAAGTGGAAGGGCTCCCTTTTTCTCAACAACACCCACACAAGCATATTCTCTGGACGCAACCACTGTGACATTTGAGTGTGTGTCCCTCCAAAATGTTTTTTTTCAAATGCATTTGTATTTGCGTGCTTATAGACACAGAGAAATAAACACAGACCCCAAACTGTGACCCCTTGGTAATACTCTTCTGTAGTCCTATATTCAGAATAATAAATTTATACAGCTGAGAGGATGCATCAAATGATCTGGTTTTCCTTCAAAACGAAAACTTGAGTTGCTTTGTACGTAACCACTATTGTTTCCTTCTACATAAATAAAGTCTATATTCAGAACAGACAAATAAAACTCTTTCAGATCCAGTTACTACATCATCAAAGCTGAAAAAAGACTGGTATGAATAAAGTATCAAAATACCCTTTCTGAAATTACTATCCCACTTTCTCTTTCTAACATGACTATACTAACCAATTTTTTTAAATTAAATGAAATATAAAAACTACATAGGAGAAAAGGTACCCTATTAACTGATGCAAAAGGTGTAGATATCAATATAACTCCATTTTTCTGAATTTTAAATTCGGACTGTATCCTCAATGATTTCATAGAGATTTTTAAAGTTTACATTATGCATATTGAACATTAATGATATATACAATGCCACAAATCAAGCTCCTATGTAACTCTTTTCCAACATTTTTAAGATTACAAAAGCACTGAACATATTTTACAAATTAGAGGAAAAGGTTATTCCTATAGTTGAAAAGATGTCATGCTTTTAAGTTTGTTTTCATGGTTATTTTTTCTAGTCAACATTTTCTGAGAGATAAGTTTACTGAAACACAATGGGCCAAATTTTGTGAGATTACTTTATGAAAAGTCAATACCAAAGGAAAAGAAAACAAAGGTTAGTTCAACAAGAAGATAAAAAAACAGAAAAGAAAAATTAAAAATGGGTCCAAAGAATGCAAAAAAATGAAGCAAATTGAAAAGATTCAATAAAGAGATAAGAACTGAAGAAATACAGAGTTATTAAAAGTGAGTAGCAAGATAAGAGGGTGATCAAGTTCAAGGGCTTCAGAGCAGAGACACCAGCCTGAGATTAAATGCCAGATCCCCCACTTAATAGCTGTGTTAGCTTAGTCTCAGTTTCCCCATCCTTAAAATGGGCTAATAATAATAATAATGATAATAATACCATTTCCTACCAGGTTTGTTGTAAGCAGCAAATGTACATTAAGCGTTTAGCAGACTGTATGGCACATAACCAGTGCTAAAGTTTCAAAAGGCGAAACGGCCTTGGCAGGAGCACAGAAAATGGAGGGAAGAAGGCAGGAAGTCTGTGAAGATGGGAGTTGAACCGGGGATCCATCATCTGGTAAGTCACAGAGGGACTACCAAAGTAAGACATGCTGCGCAGGCTCCTTGATAACCTCAAGGGCCTGCCTGTTGGAGCACCTCCCCAATGAATGATAAAGGTTCAGAGACCTTCACACTGTCTTTGACTTTCCTGTTTGTCTTCCCAGCAGGGAAATCAGTGTCCCATTCTAAAGAAGTCCATCCAGATAAATGTAGTTCAGGAGATTTTCATGCTGCCCAGATTTACCAAAGAGCCAAGCAGAATACTCTGACTATTGTCAATCGTCTTTGAAATAGTGCTGAACACCCTGAGGCATGAATGATGAAAATCTCCTTTTCTTTCTTCCTGTGATATTGAGCTATATCTGCTTTAAAAAAGGCAACATGTTTCCAAAAATCTGTCTCTCTCAGGTAGCTTAACAAACTTAAAAAGTGATATTTACTCCCCCCCTCAAATAACCAAATTTTAAGAAAGAAGTGGTTGTAGGGAATTAAGCAAAACATGTGGGCTAGGAACGATTTTGTACCTTATGTGCTCCTTCCCCCAAAAGTAGTACAGTTAAAACATCTCTTTTCAAAAACAGGAAACACTTTTACTTTTCAAAGTATTCTAAAATTAAAAAGAGAATAAGAATATTCCACAGATGCAATTCAACAATAATGGCTACATTTGCAATTCCTGTATGGCAGAATATCAGGGAGTCAGATTTCATATGTTAGCAACTCTGTTTACACTTATAGGAATAAACTTGCAAAGGAGTAATGCCAAAAATATAAAAATACAAAACAGGATTTTAAAGCTTCTTTATGGGAGGCTAAGGAATTGGGCAGAGAAATCACACCATGAATTCCCTCTACGTGATGCACTGTGCCCATAAAGAGCTGTCACACTGAGCTAAGCATCAGATCAACATGGACTGCAGGACCTGTGTGGGCAGATAGATTCCCACTCCATCTAACTGTTCCCGGAAGAGTAGCATTATTCACAAGAGCCAAAACATGGAAGCAACCCCAGGAGACATCAATGGGTGAAGAGATAAGCAAAATGCAGTACAGACGTACAATAAGATATTATTCTGCCTTGAATAGGGAGGAGGGAAAAAAGAAAAGAAAAAAGAAAAGAGAAGAGAAGAGAAGAAAAGAAAAGAAAAGAAAAGAAAAGAAAAGAAAAGAAAAGAAAAGAAAAGAAAAGAAAAGAAAAAGCATTGTGACACATGCTACAATATGGATGAACCTTGAGGACATGACACTAAGCGAAATGAATCAGTCACAATACCATATGACTCCACTGACAGGAGGGACCAAGAGTAGTTAAATTCATAGAGACAGGAAGAGGAATGGTGTTTGCCAGAGGCTGGGGAGCCAGGGGAATTGGGAGATGTCGTTCAATAGGTACAGTGTTTCAGTTTTGAAGAATGAAAAGAATTTGGGAGGTGGGTACTGGTAATGGTTGTAGATAATGCGAATACACTTAATACCACTGAACTGTACACCTCAAAGTGGTTACGATGGTAAATTTTACGTTAGGTGTATTTTACCACAATTTAAAAACAAAACAAAACAAAAAAAACCCAAGTCTAGAGGAGCCAAAGTCAAGGAAGCCTTGGATGTTACTAATCTCCCGTCAGCCCTCCTTTCACCACGATGCCCCGTGGGGTGGCGCAGTGGTTTAAGTGCAGAGACCCTGAAGCCGAACTACTCCTCACCCCACCCCCATCCCCACAAGTAGCTGTGTATCTAGGGCAATATAAGAGATATTTTTCTGTTCCCTCCATTTCCTCACCTGTCAAATGGGAATAATAACAAAACCTATCTCCTACATTTATTGCAAGATTGGATCAAAGGATAGGATGCAGTCTCCTCAGTGCCCGCGTCACGTGAGTATGGAATAGATGCTAGGGGCTGTTCTGTGCCTCAAGAGGAAAGTCACATCCTTTCCTTAGAATTTCTGATTAGTGTAGGCAGGGATCAGATTAATTTTTCAGGTATGTGATGAGGATTTTATATCTGAGAGGTGTCCGCAGTCAAAAATGAACAAAAACCATTTAACAGCAAGTCAACACCCTGGGCTCCAGTTCCATGAAGGAGTCGTACCACGTGTGGCATCTGCCTCACAGACATCAGTCTCCCTATAAACAGCCCAGAACTCCCAGGAGTCCCAGGTGTCCTATTTCTGAATGAATCACTAACACTTTGTGACAACTTAACTCTGTGGCCTCTTAAATATATAGAATGTCCTCTCATTTTGCCTATCAGATATTCAAAAAAATATCCTTCTAAATGAAAAACAGCATATAATGAATCCCTTAAAGCAAACAACCTACTCTATTAATCAGAATTCCTTTGTTTCCAATCACCTCTCAATTTAAATACCTCTTAAAGACATTACAAAAAACACCCTTTGGTTTTGACATATTTACAGAGAAAATCTCTTATGATAAATTTTTTACTTTCTATAAGGTTGGTGGGTGACTCCCGAAAAGACTTTTACCAAACTAAAATTCTTCCTACAGGAGTGAAAATTAATTGTCAATGTAAAAATAGCAGCTATCTTTAAGGCGGTTAGGAAAGAATACAGCATTTTTTAAGGAAGATATCTGAGTACCTTTTACAGTAAGTGAAACTTGATAACTTCACTGAAACACAGCAGCTTTGAGAAATCCAAATAAGCTTCATTGTCTTGTTTGTTAAAATAGCACATTAAAAAATATTTTGAAGAGCCAGCAGGATGCTTCTGACAGCTGAGTAGGAGGCTCCTGGCCACAGAGTATGATGCTGAGCTGTTAGTTCTCTAAGCTAATCTGTTTAGTATGAAAAAGGGGGGGAGACTCAGTTGGAGAGGGAAAAACCACTCATAAGGAAAAATCTGTTCAACACATATGAAAATATTTGATTTATTTTTCCTTCTGTAACTGACTGCTGGTGTGAAGCAAATAATCTCTAGAAGGCACAGAGAGAAATCCTATTTTACAAAGGGGGGGAAAAAAGATGAGACCCTTTGGTTCCATTGCACTTCCTCCTATCTCCCCAATATCCCAGGACAGTCACAGAGCTTCAAGAGGAAATGCAGATTATAACCGAAATGGTATACTGGTTTTATGCTTTGATTCGGAATCTAGCTTTTAATTTTTATAACTGAGAGGTTGTTGGTTTTTTTTTTTTTTTTATGATTGTATCTCCTTGCATACAAAAACTTTACAAGGAAAAAAAAAAGCAAAAATAAACTATTGGGATTATACCCAAATAAAAAGCTTTTGCCCCGTGAAGGACACAAGCAAAAAAAACCAAAAAGACAATCTAAGGAATGGGAGAAGATACTTGCAAATGATGTATCTAAGGGGTTAATATCCAAAACTTATAAAGAACTTACACAATTCAACACCATAAAACACAAATCATTCAGCTAAAAAATGAGCAGAGGACATGAATAGCTTTTCCAAAGAAGACATCCAGATGGCCAAGAGACACATGAAAAGATGCTCAACATCACTCATCAACAGGGAAATGCAAATCAAAACCAGAATGAGATATCACCTTACACCTGTCAGGATGGCTAGTATCAAAAACAAAACAAAACAAAACAAAAACAAATATTGGCAAGAATGTGGAGATTGTGTGTGGATATTGGTATGCACTGTTGGTGGAAATGTAAGTGGGTGCAGCCACTGTGGAAAACAGCATGGAGGTTCCTCAAAAAATCAAACCTGGAAATACCAACCAATCCAGGAAGTCCACCACTGGGTAGCCAGCCATAAAAAAGAATGAAATCTTTCCATTTGCAACAACATGGGTGGACCTGGGAGGTATTACACTAAGTGAAATAAGTCAGAAAAAGACAAATACGATACAATTACGTGTGGAATCTAAGAAATGGAACAAAAGAACAAGCAAACAAAAACAGAAACGGAATCATAAATACAGAGCAGAAACTGGTGGTTGCCAGAGGGGAGGGGACTTGAGGGATGGGTGAAATAGGTGAAGGGGATTAGGAGGTACAGTAAGTCACAGAGATGAGAAGAGCATAGAGAATAGAATCAATAACATTGTAATAACGTTACAGTGCTGATGGATGGTAACTACACTCACCCTGGTGAGCACAGCTTACTGTATGTTAGGGTCTGCTTAGCCTCAAGGCCAGCATAACAGGCTCTGAAACTCCCTGGTGATTTAGGCCTCTACATATCTAAGACCCCTGGTGATTGATGCCTTTACAAGGCCTGTGTTTACCAAAGGAGGGCAGTTAAGTCAAAGAACCATCTGTGCATCTTGCTTCCTTGCCCCAGTTCCTGAAATGTGTGGGCATTTCAGGAACTGGGGAGGGGGCTAAAATGTTATCTCACCCAACGGAGAAAACTACTGTGTGACTCATGCTTGCTGTTTGAAATGCATACAAACCCCTAGACCCTTGCATTCGGGGTCCTTGCTGAAACCCACTGCGCTGGGCAGATGCTTGGACCCTAGCTAGCTAGAAATAAACCTCGCTGTGTGATTTGCATTATACTGAGCATCCTCGGTTTCTCTTTGGGGAGGCGGTCGACATCGGACTTTAACACTGTACAGAACTTTTTAATCGTTATCTTGTACTCCTGAAACTAATATAACACCTGTACTCCTGAAATTAATATACTTTAATTCAAAAACTTTGTAAAATGAACCTAGAAACACTGCCAAATTTCATCGAGGTAATTAATATATTAAAATTCCTACCAGCCACTTGTTTTAACATCTGGTCACTTCTTGCTGAGCCGTCATCATAATGTTCAAAAAGTGAAAACGCAGCAGGCATTTTCTCTAAAGAAGCAGTGCTCTCCATTGCAGAAAGCAACCTGTTGGATGGGGGGGGGGGGACATTTCTATGTAAGTCAAGAAATTATTAACATACAGAATGAAAGCTAGAAACGATTGCTTAAAATGAGGTTGTAGTGGTAGTGGTTGTGATGGGTTTTATTAGGCACTGTATCTGAAAAGAAGTTAAACTGTTTTGAAGTCCAGAAAGATAGGTCTAAAATCTATTTATTCTTAGGATTCTTTGGTGTAACAGCTTAATATTAGAAATTCCATACCTCTATTCTCAGATCCGAAAAGATGCCATCAAATTATACAGTCTCAGTTTTGCATCTGTAAAGTCAGTCCTAAAATTTACTATATTTTAACAATTCTTTTTTTTTCTTTATTTCCTGAGGGATGTAAAGATTGTGAGCCCGTCTGGAAACTCACACACTCTTTGATGTCCTTGCTGTTCTCAACCCTCCCAATTACACTTCTAGTAACTTAATCTTTCAAAAACCCACTATGTTCACCTACTATGTGCCAGGCACTGCTCTGGGTACTGGGGATACCGCAGTGAAGCAGATTAAAGTCTACAAATTCTTGAAGGATTAAACAAACCACAGTTTATAAATCAACAGCTTGTATAGACTCTTCCTTTTAGGAGGGATGCTAACTCTTAGCATTTGTATCCAGGTGCAAACAGGGCTTTAAAACAAAACAAAACAAAATAAACAGGTTGATTCTGAAGAGGAAAAAAGGGAAGGAGAGATTGCAAAGGCACTTCACTTTAGCACGAGGGGCCTAAAATTTGGTTAGGAGCTCTCCTCTGTGCACCTGGCTCCCAGGGGACTAAATTATATTTCAGGAATTCAGCCATCTTTGAGGAACTCCATCAGCTTCATCAGCCTGGATTTTTTGGTTTGAGCGACACAGATCCACCACAAGCCTTTGTACTTGCTGTTGGAACTTTCTTCTCCTAAATATCGTATGGCTCCTTCCTCACTTAACCTAATCTCTGTTCAAATGTGAGCTCCTCAGAGAGGCCAGCCTTTACTTCCTCAAACTTATCACAACCTACTTTTTGTCTTTCTACTTCACCAGAATATAATCTTAGGCAGGAGAGGATTTTGTTTTGCTCACTACCATATTGTACTGTGTTACAGTACAGTGTTACTGTGTTACGTGGCACACAGCAGGCATTTAACGGATTTTTAATGAGGAGAGGTCAGTTTCACTGGGTGAAAATATCAGGATCTCAGATATGGTAAATGTTTTCATCAGTGGGAGGGGAAAAGATTATAAACCATGACTGAAATATTTAAGGAGTGTTCCCTTCCTTACTAGTGTTAGGAATAATAATCCTCACTATCATCTGATTTGGGAGAGTCGGCTCCAGTAGGGGCTTCAAAGAGAGGTGACATTGGGGCTGCGTCTTAAAGAATGAGTAGGAGTTCCTGAGGCAGGAAAGGAAGGAAGGGTGTTGCAAATTGAAGAATGGCTTGAATAAAGGCAGGGAGCTGTCAGAGGGTGTGGCATGGCTGAGGGCTAAAGGGGCCCACAGGCTGCCTTGGGAACCCGGGAATGGAGACAGAGAACAAATGGAAAGGAGGTTTGTGGCTTGACTGAAGAGCCTTTCATAAGCACCAGGAGTTTCCATTTTATCTTGTAAGGCAAAGAGAGCTGTGCAAGTGTTTTCACAAGACAAGAATATGCAGGCAAGAGTGTGAGAAAGGATCAGAGCAAATATGTAGACCAGAGGCCTAATGAGGTCAGTTGGGAGCTCTAGTTGAGGGAAGACACCATGGGCCTAAATGAAGGCTTTGGGGGCTCAAAGGGTGGAGATGACAGGTTCCCAAGTGATGAACAATGCTGACTAGTACATGTACTAAGCCTAGTCAGTGCGCATCACTGACTACATGGGAGGCTTTCCGAAACACAAAAGTTCTGATAGTAGATACCATAAATAAAATGCTGTGTTTTCCCTTATGTACTGACCCATTTGGTTTTAACATCAGTTTATGAAAGGGCAAGTGAACATCTTTTTAAAAGCAGGTCCTATAATGGGTGGTACTCTCCTTTTTCATTATCATAACACAAAAAAGCAAACTAGAGAGAGAAAAGAATGCACCTTCTTAACAGACCAGCATTTTCTAAGTAAATGTGTTTTTCAAAATATGCAAATATTGAGTCTAAATATGGTTGACAGCATTCCTTAATTTAAGCATTTTCAGTGTTGAGAAAAATCATTTAATAGACAAGCACTGCCTTTAGAGATATCACATGAAGGGAGGAAAAAGAAACAAGGTAAAAAAAAAAAAAAAAACACAACTAGATAATAAAATTTCTCATGGAAAAGAACACCCATAACATTGAGACTGTGAGGCAAAAGTTGTCTTGAGGACATAAAAGCCTTCTTTTTGGTGAAACAATCAAGCTTTACCACGTGTGTGTACACACGTGTGTGCACGTGCCCATGTCTAACAGGGCTTTCATTAAATCCCAAATTCCAAATTTTGTCTTTTTCCTTCACAGAAAAGTAATGGTTATCCCAAGGGTACTCTCCTCGAGGTGGCATGCAGCTTTAGCAGAGATTAATTCATTGTCAACTGCACAATGAAATAATAATGAAGTAAAATGACACACGGATGAACAAGTTCAAGCAAGAAACCAAAGAAACGGTAGTTAGAATTAAATGAATTCCAATTCACATTAGCAAGTTAATACTCCAAGGTGGAGGGAAAAAAATGCACTGCAGCATTTTTTTAAGGTAAAAGCATGTGCAATTTTTTGTTCACCAAGTTTTCCTGCCCATCAATCATTATGTTCGATGAGTAGATGAAGCACAAATAAGCAAATAATGCATCTATCTACACAGTCCAGTATATATGAAATGGCATTGTGAATCCATATATATTTTTAGATGAAAATGCAAATCAGTAATACTTAGAAAAATGTGTAATTTTTAAAAAACAAAGAAAACCTGGAACAAAGCCTGGGTCTGAGCTTCTGGGCCTGTCTCATGAGCCTCAGTCTCCTGTGTGAGAAGTGGTAAACATGGAGAGCCCACATCCCTCCTTGGAGTCCCCTCTGGCGGATGTGGGGTGAGCTCTAGGAACTTGGGTTTAACAAACTGCCCTAGTATTTCAGGCACAGCTAGCTTGAGGAACCATTGGGCCAGAGGACGGCAGACCTTTATAAACAAAAAGTTCTCAACCATGTCTGCCCATTAAAATTACCTTGGAAGCTTAAAGAATGCCCAGGCCATCCCCCAGACCAATTAAACTGGAATCTTAAGAGGCAGACTTAGGTGTAAGCACTTTTTAAAGCTCCCTGGGTAATTTGATTTATGAGAGAGCCGCTGTAATAAAACCTTTATTGATTAATGCCAATATTAATATATAAGTTACTTTCTTAAAACTTATTAGCAATATTCTGTTCAATAGATTGTTTTTAAATGTAAATGGAATTTATCTGTGCAGTTTTCATTATCTAAAAAAATCAAGTTTCTGTATTTTAATGTATCACAAATATAAATTTTTTATTTTGCTTTATGCTCTCTCACAATGTGGCATTGAAGTAAATTCACAATTTTATAATTTTATAATTTATAGTTTTAAAAATTTACATGAAAGAGGTAAAAATGATAAGAACATTAGGCTCAACTAGTAATAAGTACCTCAGGTCTTGTTCTGAGGCAAAAGGGAAAATGTGTCAGATCAGTATGAACAGTTCAAAATCAGATGCTCCAGAAGATAAATACAGATCTGATGGTATGTGTTTTTATAGACAACATTTCCTAGTTTCTCATTGAGTGTTTTGCCTTTTAAGATAATGACAAATTTCCCTTAGATTGAGTGTTAACAACAGCAACAAAGACAAAACATAATCAAAAGAGGAAGATTCATTTAGATTAGCTGAGCAGAAAGATAAATGCATGCCTATCTTTTGAAGAGAAAATGAGAGAACATTCCATTAAGATTACATAAGTCATAAAATTACTCAAAGCAAAAATGAATGATTCTTTCAAATGCTCATATTTAACCAATAAATCTAAGTATCTACACAATGTTCTGTATGCTAGGACAAGAAAGATGGTCCAGATTAGGCTGAAAATACAGAACACATCTAAAGGAAGCAGTTAAAAAATCTACATCATGATAATTGTTATTTAACTAAAGCACATGCAATTTTCTTTCGAAGCTGTTGTTTAGCTTTTAAAAACACAGTGTCTAAAAGTGAAAATTCAGTATCTCAGTAAATTTATGTATTTTTTTAATTGGCAGCTCATTTTCTAGAAAGCATCAAAATATTAAAAATAAAGCATACCGTCATGCTATTCTCAGTCACCACTACATTGTGCCATGTTTTATATACCTTTCATTGATCTCCTCAAACGACTTAGGAGGGAATGAGAAGGGGGAGAGAGAGAGAGAGGGAGAGAAAGAGAGAGACTAATTAACAACAAAAAGAAAAACCAACCAAGAGCGTTAAGATTATACATGTTCTAAAGGCATAACTTTTTAGCTTCCCAGAGGCTGTTTTTTGTTGTTGTTGTTGTTGTTTTGCTTTGTTTTTTGTTTTTCTGGATGGCTACAGCCTGGGCAGCAAGGAAATCAATGCTCAGAAGGAGTAGGGGTGTTGGGCAGGAATGGAGGGGGCTTCAGTTTCCAGTTCTCTTCTGCTCTCTGCAATAAGCAAAGCCAGCAATGAATTCTTATGCTGCTCCTCTCTACTCACTAACAAGTGGCTTAGCTTCCAGAATAGAATTCTCCAAAGCAAGAAAAAGGACTTAACATTTGTTCAATGTCGGGTATACACCTAAAATGTAATCAGTAGTTACCTCTGGATGACACCTTCTCTGTGCTTTTCTATATTTTCCAAATTTTCTAAAATTTGGATACATGTTACTTTTCTAAGCAGAAAAAGAAAAAGCTTTCTTTTTTACAATTTGTCCTAGAGAGAAAATATTCTTATCAAACAAAGACAAGGTTCTTAGGGAACACAAAGAACCTCACTAACGTTAGACTTCACAAGAGGTGACTCATTTTGAAAGACCAAAGCTTTGCCTTAGCCATAAAGCAACTGAATGATTTTCATTCTCTCTTGAGGAATCCATGTCCACATCACTCATATTTGTCCTGGCTAGAAGGATTCCCCAAATCAAAAGCCTAACATTATTCCATTTTACCTTGTTCTATCTCCAGACTTTGCTAGAGAGCTAGGAGGACTGGGGAGCTTTGAAAGGGAGGTCCCCACTCATAAGATGCTGCTTTCCTCCAGTTTGACAGTTAGGTGTGGGATTAGCTTACGCTACTCCTGCTTATTAATCCTGATTCCATGGAGAACCAGTATCTTCCTGAATGTTCCAGGGAATTAGGAAAGCAAAGAGCTGCCTTTGTTGGTGCCATTTGAGGATCACCTGAGAGAATCTCGGTCCATAAGATACTTGCTTGAATTAGGGAATCTGGTCCCCAGGAAGACCCTTGTGAAAACATCGGTTACCTCAGAGAGGCATCACATTATGTCATCCTTTCACATGCTACAAGTGTACTGGAATATTACCCTCAGCCACCTGGTGAAGCCTGAGGGAATGGTCCCTCTCAGGTGTCACTTCAGATTAGGGAGTAGGAGTGGAGGCCAGCATGAGGACACCAGACACTGGGGCGATCAGACTGGTACCCCAAGGGAAAGAACAGCACAAGTAAGGTTTTCAGGCTGCTTTCCTTCCCTCTTAGAAGGTGACCAATCCACGTGACAGAGTGAATGAATGATTCTGTGACCTGACTCCCATGGGTCTTCAGGTGGATCTGGGTGTCAAAACTTAAAGAGTTACAATGCCTGGGTGGCTCAGTCTGTTAAGCCTCAGCCTTCAGCTCAGGTCATGATCCCAGGGGTCTAGGATCAAGTCCCCTTGCTCAGCAGGGAGTCGTCTTCTCACCTGCCTGCTCTGCCTGCCACTCCCCCAGCTTGTGCTCTCTCTCTGACAAATAAATAAATAAAATCTTCTTTAAAAAAAAAAGACTTTAAGGATTTTCTGGGCCTTTTCCATAGGCATCAGGTGGCCATAATCATTTTTAAGTATCAGAATTATATAAAGCCCACACAGAAATATAAATGATCTTGGGGAATACTGAAAAGTGAATTCCAAAAAATAGACTTGGGTGAGGAAAACAGATGCAGGGTGTCTGGTCCTGTTCTAACTCGTGCTTACAGTCAGGAAAACGGTCTCGTCGAGCTCCTCTGCTTCTCTCACAATGCTCTCCAAGGTGCCCTTGGCTGTGTCCATGCTCTGTAGAAAGCGGACCATCTGGTCATGCAGGAACTCCATCTTCCTTTTCTTCACTTCCTCAAAGCTCTGGGCCTTCTCGTCATACTCTGCTAAAACCTTCTTCATCATCTCCTCATTCTGTTCTTCTAGCTTTTTCTCATTTTTAGTACAGTTTTCCTAAAATATAAACAAAACAAAATATCTCACTTCTGAATGAAACAAGTCTTGTTTTCATGTCCTTTTTCTTTTCTTTTCTCTTAAGAGAAATACCAGCCTTTCACATAATTGACCTCTGGCATCCTAATAAGAGAATCAGAGATTATGCGCACAGTCTAAGTTTCCAACCCACCAACCCTCTTTGCCATAGTTAGCTTTGTAGTAAAGTTCACTGTAAGAGTATCATCAGGAGGGATTTAGTTAACAAAACCCAAAAAAAAGAGATTTGTGCGGAAGACTCGCCCCCTTGCATTCGGCTAAGCTAAAATGAAAATGGCATCATATTTCCTAACAAAGGTTCCCTGTCATTACTGCCATTTTCACCACTCCATGAAAATCCTAGAACGAGGAAGGCAGCAGTTGGATGCTGGACAACATGCTACAACCACAAGGGCTCTCCAGGGAGGGGGTGATTTCCACCACAGTAAGAGAAACTTTATTGCCCACCTGGATAAATCCAGGTGCCTAGCCATTCTCACTCAGACATTTGGTGGAGGGTACTAGAGATAATTAGCAGGTCTTAACTGATCTACAACAGGAGTTGAGCAGACCCCTCCCAAGCAAACTAGGAAGAGGAGTTGCCTTAGTGATAGGGAAACTGTGCACCAGCCTTCTGCGGGGACCACTTGTACCACTCCTGAATGATCAGTGGGGATGCCTGGGCCATCTCTGCATGTGGATGGGACACTGCCCTCTATCTCCCTTCACTGCAAAGAGAGCAGAGGCCAGCAGCTAGGAGGGTATGAACTCATCAAAGGCAGTGGTACCATGAGAGACATGCATTTATCCTGGACATGGGACACTGGGCAGTAGCTTTGAGCATTTCTGCAGAGCTAGTCGGTAAAGAACAGGGTGGTGGAGCAAATAAGGACTCAGATCAATTCAATTTTTGGCTTTCAACTTACTACAAACTTATTATGACCTTGGGTCATATACTTAACTCTCATTTTCTTATCTATAAAATAGGAACAATATTAATAATATCTGTCTTGTATGGTTATTGTAAGGATTAAATTGGATAAAGCAGCAAAGCATTTACCCTATCATTAACACCCAATAAATGCATATATTTTTTTAAGGGCAAGTTGTTTACCTTTAGAAAGGAAGTAGTTTCACTGATTACACAGATGGAAGACTCTGAAGACCTTCATTGTTAATGGAACAAAACCAACAGTGGAAAACCACATAGGCACACACAATCCCTAATTCAGATTCTTCTGTCTCAGAAGCATTTCCTTGTGATGACATGAACAAACCAGGTCAAAGAAAAAAGGGATATGGTAACTTACCTCAATGGTATTAAAAAAAGATTCTATCTCACTAACAAAGGCTTCAATCCTCAAGGACTTTTCTTGTAAATTGTCAAGAAATTCTGCTAATTGGACCTGAAGAAAAAATTAAGATATGCTTAGTATATAACATTTGGGAAAAGAACTTCAAGCAGGGAGCTCTAATTGCCTTATAAATATAGTATGTTTGATAGAGATTTACTATATCATGTTCACCAACAAATCAATCTTTAAGTTTTCTTTGCTGCTTCATCTAAACAGACTGTAGATAATTCTGTATGATAAACAATTAGGAGGTTTGTGAGTGACAGCAAAACAAAGTTTATTTTCTCATGCAAGAGGAAGGACTTCTTGTTGAGTAATTTCAAAGCATACTTGTTTTAGTAAACTATGGATTTGAATGCTCTCTCCTTACTAAAGCCTCAATTTTTATATATTGTCTTCTAAGACTGCAGACTTTTTGCTGCTCCAACTTATATAAATGGTCTTCTCACAGCTGTACCAGTAACTTTAGGATATCTGACCCAGAAAAGGTGATCAGAATATCACCAGGCCTGCAGCATACCAAATGATGAAAACTGTCTACAAAAAGACCTAAAGTTTCTAGTAACCCTCAAAGGGTTAAAACACTCAAGGAGTGACAGCCAACTAGAAAATGTATGGATGATGGGGGAAGATGGTAGCTCTCTTAGCTGTAGTTACAAACCCAACTGTCATCCATCCTGCTAAACTTAACAAGAAACAACATAAATAACAGAGCTTCAGTTGCCTCGTTCACTATTCACAGAATGACGGAAGCCCCTTCAGGATCTGGGGTCTGCTCAGAGCCCTTGCCTATTCTCCACAAGCCCCATCTTTCCTTGAACTCTTTCTTGCCTGTGTGCTTTTTCATGTGGTATTCTTTATCTCTAGAAAGTCCTCCATGCCCTTGATTGATGAAAAAATTCTATTTTACTCTCAGTCCTACTCCTGCATTTTGCTCACTCCCAAAAGGTTCCTTTCCCAAAACACTATGCTCCCACAATGCTGTACTGATTTGGGGGAGCCACAAGTTCGTCTTCCTTGCTTTTTGTTTTCATTCCCAATGATTAGCATGTGGAATGGGAGGTCAATAAATGGTGAGAAAGAAGGAGCCAGTGAAGGAAGAAAATAAGTGACAAAAAATAAGCCACCACAGTGGGAATGGCAGAGGAGGAGAAGGACCTGAATAATCTATAAATGCAGCCACCAATTCCTGAATAATCACAAATGGCCTCCTCAGAAGATGCTAGAGAATTCTCAAGTTATAAGTTTTTAGATTAAGCTCTAATTTTTTTTTAAATATTTTATTTATTTGACAGAGAGAAACACAGCCAGAGAGGGAACACAAGCAGGGGGAGTTAGGGAGAAGCAGGCTTCCCGCCGAGCAGGGAGCCCGATGTGGGGTCTCCAGGATCATGACCTGAGCCGAAGGCAGTTGCTTAACCAACTGAGCCACCCAGGCACCCCCTATTAAGCTCTAATTTTAAAAAGTTGTCAATCAACTCTTAATCTTCACAGCTGATTTAATAAAACGAAGGCGATCTCTTTGGCTCTAGTGAACTAGTTTTTCACCTTTTTTTTGGTCATACTGCTTAGAGAAGATTGGGGGGAAAAACTTAAAAATGGTGTTAGATCAGGAGGCATATCTCTCTGCTTTTGAAATTTTTGTTTTATATTAATAATATTTAGACAGAATTATTTTTTAATTTCTTAAACTCAGAGATGAATAAAACATAATTAAGAAAGCTGAAAAAACTCTAGCCTTCTTTCTACTGACAGTGCCCAGTAGTTGTTAATTAACAAAAACAGCTGTTATCACAGAATAGGGCACATTTCACTGGTGCTAAAGCATCCAGAAGTCTGAGATTTCATTAAAAAAAAAAAAAATTTGCTCCATCCTCTACCCCCAAACTTTACCAGGTAAAGTTTCAACAAAATTTCCTCCTGGAGAAACAGAATCAATGTTAGAGAATTGAGATTTAATTTTCTGGGGAAAAAATGTCAAGATTCTAATATGTCACTTTTTTTTTTTTTTAGATTTTATTTATTTGACAGAGAGAAACACAGCCAGAGAGGGAACACAAGCAGGGAGAGTGAGAAAGGGAGAAGCAGGCCTCCCATTGAGCAGGGAGCATGATGTGGGGCTCGATCCCGGGTCTCCGGGATCATGACCTGAGCCAAAGGCAGTCGCTCAACCAACTGAGACACCCAGGCACCCCTAATATGTCACTTTTTTAAATCAAAATGAGCCTAACAATTATTTAACTGTCACCTAATTGAATAATCATATTGCAAACTGCACCTTTAGCAAGACACTGGGCCAACCTATGTGGAAATATAGTCAAGAGCATGAGCCCTGGCATCAGACAGACCTGGGTATCAGTCGTAGTCTGTCTTCAATGACCTTGGGCAAATCACTTAACTGATCTGTGCCAATTTCATTATCTGCAAATTGGTCATGACGACAAGCTTGTGATGAGGAGTAAAAGATATATATAAAGAAATTAACACAGTGCCTGGCACATAGTAAATGCTCGATTCTTGTGAATACTTGCATTTTAAGATCATTCTGGCTAATGTAGTAGAGGATAGTTTCAAGTGAGAAGGGTGGGAATTCCAGTTAGAAGGCTACTGAAAGTACGTAAGATTCTCAAAGACTAAATGCTTGACTTCTAGTAGTATCTCTGGGGAAGTAGAGTACTTATAATAACATGCATAAGGATATATGTTGTGATTAACTTTTAACGTTTTAACATTGGGAGTCTATAAACATAGAAAGAATGCAAAAGTTTCCCGTTTTTTAATACCAATTTTATACATAAAGGAAATATGGAGAAAACTAAAATTTAAAATGGCTGTATTGAATATTTTATAAAACTTACAATGAAATTACACAATGTAATATAAATGTGTATTTTTAAAGAATGGTAGGGTAGATAATAGAAAATAAATTGTGTTTTATGTTCAAAAGCATATTTTTCAATTTATTTGTCTTGGGTGCCTCAGTGGCTCAGTCGATAAAGCGCCTGCCTTTGGCTCAGATCATGATCCCAGACTGGAATGAAACCCCTCACTGGCCTCCCTACTCAGTGGGGAGTCTGCTTCTCCCTCTCCCTCTGCCTTTCCCCACTACCCCCTGCCACTGTGTTCTCACTTGCCCACTCTTTCTCTCTCAAACAAATAAAATCTTTAAAAATAAAAATAAACAAAGTTATTTGGCTTTTTTTGGATAATCTTTTTTTTTTAAAGATTTTATTTATTTATTTGCCACAGAGAGAGATCACAAGTAGGCAGAGAGGCAGGCAGAGAGAGAGGAGGAAGCAGGCTCCCTGCTGAGCAGAGAGGCCCATGCGGGCCTTGATCCCAGGACCCTGAGATCATGTCCTGAGCTGAAGGCAGAGGCTTTAACCCACTGAGCCACCCAGGTGCCCTTTTTTTGGATAATCTTAAGGGCTACTGCCATAAGATAAAACCCCTCAAAGTTTGTGACCCTGTGTTATTTACACTGTTATTGCCAGAATCTAGAAAAGTGCCTGGCACATAGTGTATACCCAAGAAACATTTGTCAAATTGACCTTAACTAAATGCCTAGGAAAGAATTCTTAGTTTTCTTTCAGACTACTATCCCTAACTCTGAATATATCAAATATTGGTCACTTTTTTTAATTGATAAAATATGAAAAGAAATTAAGTTGCTATTATTATTATGTACTTATATGCTTTAAAATCTTTTTTACCTTTACAGCACTTATAGCTGTATCAAGTGTTGCAACTTCATGGTCTTTGTGCATGCCAAACATCTGGTCAACAGCAGAAATTGGGCTTCTGCAGGTATAACAGTATTTGTCAATCTGGGACTTTTTCGGCTCCTTTTGTTCGCTTCTCAAAAGCAAGTCTGACGATAATCGCTCCTGTTCTGTCTTCTCTCCACCCAACTTCTTCTGTTCAGCAGACATACTTTGTTCCACCTCACTCACAAATTCATTTTCACTGATGTGTTCAAAGGATTCCTTTCCTTGCAATAAAATGTCTTCCGGTGTGGATTCTGAATACAGTTCCTCTGATAAAGTGTCTTGAGCAACCATTTCATAATTCAGGGATTCAGCAAATTCATACTCATCCTGAACGGGGCTACTGCAGAGTCTGTCTTCACTTGATTCCAATGGGACCATCATTTTAGGTTCTTCTTGCATTGTTTCTTGAACACAAGTTACACCAGATGCAAATTCTTCCTCTGGGAAGGACACTTGTACTGGGACGTTCAGATTGACTTCTGGGCTTGCACTTGCTGCTTCATTATTCTGACTGCTCGTTTCCTCTGCTCTCTCCAGGATATGATGGGTGTCTTCAAATGGAACTGCATAGCTTACCTTCTGGGTAACCACAGTGACTTCCTCAGTGATGGGAGCTTTCCCCTGCATAGTTTCATTGTCAAGGGTCTCCACAAGGCATACCGATTCTCCTTCCCTGTAAGTAGCTTTCTGTTCCCCTTCCAGATTCTTCTTCCCCAAAATAGTTCCAAATCTCCCCCAAATTTCCCCTTCTGCAGCTATCAGTTGGTATGAATCATCCTTACCAACTGCTTTTTCTTCCAGACCTTGGCCTTGGTCCTTTTGAGATACAGATGTGTCATGGGGAATGTCATCTTTGAGTATATACTTCTCAAAATATATTCCTGTTCCATCATCGGTGTCAGAATTCCTGTTTGGAAACGTTGCCTCAGAATTCACGCTGTCACTTTCAGAAGCTGTCTCCCCTTCCTTCTTTTCCTCTCCAACTGCTTCTTCATATAGATCCTTGTATAAAAATGCAAGTGCAGGTGGCTCTTCCAGAAGTTCAGGATTAATGGCTTTAGTGGTGGTAGGAAAGATCTGGGTTGGTGACAAAACTCCTTCTTCTGCACCAAATAAAGGCATCCCAGGTGACTTTATGTCCACATCTCTATTTATGCTCTTTGAAGCATCTCTGTCAGCTGATTGCTGGATACCCAAAGGCTTCTGGGTCTCTGGGTGAGATAACTGGCTGTAGTCCTTCTCCATCCCATAGAAGCTTTCATCTAACTTCACCAAGTCATATTCATGTTCCAGAGCACTTTCCTCTGAACTTTCTTGGAAAGAGACAGTATCTTCTGTAACTTCCTTTGGGAGTTCCATTTCAACATTTAATTTCCATGGAGCTTTTTGTTTTTCTGGGTCTGGGGAGATGTTATAATCAATCAATGTATATTTTTCAAAATAATCTTCTTCAGTGGGAACTGTGGGATGATTAAAGGTGAAATCATCAGTTTCTGAATCTGTGGGTACCTCCCATTTTGTGTTAAGGGATTCCCTTTGTTTATTTTCTTGCAGTGATCTAACTTGATCAGAATCTTCTAACTCACTCTTTAATGTTTTATGGTAAGAAACAGCCTCACTAATGTCATGAAGGGATATAGTTTTAAATGAAGGTTTCTCTTCCAAATATTCTAACTTATCTTGCATTTGTTCACTTTCTTCCTCATCAGCTGAAGAAATAAATGCAGAAGCATGAATATTCAATATCTCACAGCCTTCAGAAATAATATTGAAGGCACTCTTTTGGTCTTCTGAAAGTCCAGCTGGCTTACTAGTCACTGTGAAGTCTTCTTCTTTTACATACATGTCTTCAGGCTCCTTGACTATTTCTCTACCAGGAACCATTCTACCAGCATTGATTGCTGATGCATTCTTTATAAATTGAGCATAGTTGCTGCTTGCTGAAGAGTGTGGTTCATTTACATGAGCATCTTCCACAGCCTCCATATGGTGCTTTGAAGCAAGAACCAATTGCTTAGACATGTCAGATGTTAGATCTTTAGATGTTTGAATAGTATGGACTGCATGCCTATCTGGAGTCAATTCCAACCATGGTATTTCTTGTTTCTTCACTGTATTAATTTCTGGAGATGTTCCTGAAACAAGTGTTTGTGATTTCACAGATGACAACAAATCTGGTGGGGTTTCTAAGCTCTTTGTTTGATCTAAAATCCTTTCAGATACTTTAGATGGAGATCCTTGTTTCATAATTTCCTTTGTGGTATCTATTGAACCACATTTTGGTGGCTCTGCTACAGTGACCTGTCCCTTTTTTTCATTGTAACTTGCCATGTCCTTGCTTGACTTTTCTAATATCAGATTTCCTTCCTTAAGTAAAGAGTAGTTATCTCTTTCATCATGCTGAGGAAGATCCATTGGCAGGAATGTCTTGATTTTCTCCACCAAAACTTTACTTTCTTCACTTGGATGTGGTTGAGTTCCAACTGATCTTGGTTCCCTGATTTCTGGTTGGCTCTCCAAGAGCACAGTTTCTGATTTTTCAGTAACTGATATAGTTTTAATTAATGAAAATGGCTGAGTTTCATCCAAAGGAGGACTTACGGGGATATCTGATTCTTCAGGTACAGACCTGACTACATTCACAGAATAAGGCTGAATTTCCTGCTGCTGCTTTCCTTCTGAAAATATTTGTGAGAGCTTTTGTTTTTCTTCTTTCTCTTGCTTCATTATTGTGTGTCCTTCTGTGTGGTCTTCATTTTGGGAGACTTGCTGCAACACAACTGTGGCTTTTGAGTCTTCCAATTCAGTAGGGCTAGAGCCATGTGCAATTTGTGTCTTCCCTACTTCATTATCTCTAAACTCTAATGGGGTCACAGTTTCTTGCTTTTCTGCCAGCACCTTCTTTTCTGCCACAGAATATGATCTGGCTTCCAAGTCACCTTTCTCCTCAGTTGGGCTAACAGAACTGAATTTAGTTTCCTCTTCAGAAGTTTTCAAGGAAGTAGGTTTTAGCATTTCTTTCTTCAGTCTGTCTTCACCCAGATCAATTAAACTGCATTTAGATTCGTCTACTGGCAAAATTATTGTCTCTGGCTTCTCCGATTCCTCTGTGATATTTTTACTTGTGAAGCTAGATGAAGCTGATTTGGGGTGTTGTGGCACCTTATCTACTGCATCAAATGAAAAGAGTAATTTTTCTTTTTGATCACTTCTTGGCTCTTTCTTAAGAATAGAAACATTCCATTTAGATGGCTCAGAAATTTCTGGCTTCTGGCCTCTTTTACTATCAGTGATATGAAGAGGAACAGCATGTTGCACTTCTTCCACAATGGATTTCTCACCCATGGGAGAATAAGATTGCCTTTCAAGATGTTTCTCACCATCAGCAGAAGCAAATACCGAGTTTAGGTCCGTTTCCCCTGAATAGTCTAGAATTTCTTTTTTCCCATAATCTTCACTAGACACCTCAGAGTTGGATTTTGGCTGTTGTAAAATTTCTACATTTGATAAAGATGTGGGTTTTTCTTCTTCAAATTCTTGGCCTTCACCAGATTTAACTAAAGTACCTCTGGATTTTTCAGCACTTTTAAGTTTTGCATCAGGTAACAGATGATCAGCTGGCTTCTCGGTTGCATTAGAGTCAGCTGAAGCTGTTTCTTCAGACCCTGTCACAGGTGCTGCTTTTTCTACAGATGGACTTGGCTGAGTTTCTAAATCTTTTTCAGCAACTTTCTTATCTGAAGTGCTTGATCCAAAAAACAAACTGGACATCCATGATGTGAAAGATAAAATTCCTTTCTTCCCCTTCTCCTCAGAAAGGCCTGGCTCAACTGCCTTCAGCTGCTTAGGCAACTTTTGTGTCACCTCAGGCAGCTCTACGGGCTGAGGTTCATTTTCTTGCACTGAGGAGAGAGGTTTTATTCGTGTGGGTATTTTCACCTCAGATGCTGGCTTCACTCTCTCATTAACATCATCTATGACCTTTGACTGAATCATTTTTGGTTTTTCTAATGGCTTCTCTCCAGGTAAAGGAGATACACTCCAGTGTGCTTCTTTTTCATGGCCCAAGGCAGGTTCTGCATCTTCTGCCAGGAAATGGATTGCTTTGGTGGGAGAGGGAATACTTTCTGATTTGATCTGTTCCATTGATGGGTCAGACAATGGTTTCTGGTGGATTCTTTCAGAAGGTAGTTTGATTTCTTCCTGGCTATCCTTTTTGCAAGGCCTAGAAGATTCTGGGACTGCCTTCTCCAGTATCAAACTTTCACTCCCCACAAAAGAGAAGATCTGCTTCCTCTCTGCTTCATTTCTCTCTATAGTTCCAGTTGGAACTAAAGATTTTGGTTTGGGAGCCACCTTTATTTCTTCAGAAGAGTAAGTTTTAGTTGATAAGGTCTCTATGTCACCAGTGGAGGTACTAAGAGTAGATACTGGCTCTCCTAATGATAAAGGAGATTCTTCAGAATGTGGCAGAAGCTGCTTTCTGGTTTCACATGCATGGTCTTTATCCAGCAGAGTGGCCTTGAGCTGCCCTGTCTTCAAATCATTACTGTCAGAGGAAGCCAGCTCCACAGATCCTGGTGTTCTTTCTTCCTGCTGACTTGCCAGATCCCTTTCTGGCTTTTCCAGCATCCAGCTTTCATCCTTGGGGATGAAAACGGCCTCTTGCATTTGTGTTTCTTTAAGATCTGCAGGCTCAGTTGTGATAAATGATTTTGATTCTTCCAAAGGTAAATTCTCTTTTATAAATAAAAATTGTTTAACATCTAGATCTTGTTTATCTGCAAAAGACATGTTTACATCAGGTAATTTAACAACTTGATCTGAATGAAGTACTTTCTCAGGTTTCTCTTGTTCCACAAGGTCAGAAGAAACAATCTTTGATTGTTCTGTTACACTCTGGGACACACGGAATGAATGTGGTTGATCTATTTCTTCATTTAGTTTAGTTTCAGTATTTCCTATCACTTGTGTCTTAAAATTTCCTGTTGACAGTAATGGGCTTATTTCTTGTTTTTCTCCTGTTTTAAATTCAGTCAAATAGTTCAACTTCTCTGATAATCCTTTTAAAGAAAAGGCATATGGCTGAGGTTCTTTGGGGCTGTCTCCTTCAACTAAATGGGCCAATGCTTCTTTTGACCCTAAACTGACTACCTTGGGGGGAAAAGATTTAATTTCTTGAATCTGAGGTTCCTCCCTTAGGCATGATGAAATCTCTGGAAGTTCAGGGTCAACTGTAGTTAACATATGATGTTCCCTGTTTTCTTCTTTTCCTTCTCTTCTGCTCCTAAGCTCAGCAAGGCCCTTTTCTAAGACAGATTCCCCAATTTTGGTTATGGGACATTTTATTTGTTTTGCATCTATGGATCCATCTGACCCACCTAAACTATGAGTGAATTCTGACACAGAGCTTGGTAATTCTGATCCTTGGTATGGCTTGTCTTTCTTTTCAAGTTCCAAAGAAAGCTCTCCCAGAGTGAGATCTTGTCTTTCTGACAGGAAATCTACCTGAGCTGTTGAAGAAGGCTCCACTGCCTCTTTGTTCTCGTCATCTCTGTGGGGCAAAGTTAAGTCTGCTGACACTAAATTATCCCACTCAGAAGAACTTTCCACTTCCTCATTTTTGTCTTTTGGAACTATGTGTTTGGGTGCAGATGACACGTTTTGTGAGGAAGGCAGTTCAATTTCTTTTTTCTTCACCTCACCACCTTGGTTGAGCAAAAGCACACGTCCAGGCCCTGATACTTCTGAGGCAGAATTCTTTTTCTGTGATAAAGCTGGTTGTTCAGAGTCAAGGACTGTAGAAAATGAAAGACCTTGTTCATTTTCTACCATCTCTTTCTTAGATACATCTGAATGCTGAGAAGATGAGGCTTTGGTTATTGGCAACCCAGGTTTAATTTCTTCAGTTTCTACCTTGGACAAAGAATGCTCTGGTAGAGAGGATATTCTTGCAGGTGAATCAAATTTAATTTCTTTCTCTGCTTCTGACCAAGCTGGATGTTCAGAGGTAGCAGTTTCGCAGGGAGAAGAACTAGTTTTCCTTGCTACCTTTTCTTCTTTAAGAAGTGAATGCTCATCTATAGATGTCACCGGTGGTGGCACACCACTTCCTAATTCATTCTTTTCTACTTTTGTTAAGACTGGATGTTCTATAGGGGTGGTAAAAGATAAATCTGTTGGGATTTCTTCTTTTCCTAACTTGGGTAAGCTTGAATCATGCTTATTTATGGATGTTGTGGTTATTGAACAACCGGGTGCAATTTCTTTCTTTATTTCTTCTAAAAACTCTAGTGCAGGTGGTCCACACTCAGATTCCTCTTGCACTCCTGGTGAAGCTGAATGGAACACTGTATATGTATCAGCTATTTTAGAGTTGTGTTTCACTTGCATTTTTACTGCGGATAAAACCTCAGGTCCAGAATAAGATGTGTCCTTTAGAGGTGAATATGGTTTCATTACTTCAGGCTCATTCTCTGACAACATTCTCTGTTCTAGTTCAGATGTCACAGTTGGAGCTAAATTGGGTTTCACATCCTTCTTTGGCTCATCTACCAAGTCAGGCAGAACTGAATATTTCATCCCAGACCCTAGAACATTTGGAGGCTGAAACTCCATTTCTTGATCCCGTGATACATGTGCTGTAGCTTCTTGAGAATCAGGCACAATTTCTTCTTTACTTTTAACTTTTAACAAAGCCATCTGTTCATTTGCAGCTTTTGGAGTTAGTGATGCTTTGGCTTCTTGTTCTTTCTGAAATGCATGGACTGGATCAGGTGAAACGGAATATTGAGATGAATGCAAAACAGGTTTGGTATCTTCCTTTGCTGTAAATGATTGTGCAGGTGAAGAAACAGGTGTTGCAGCTACTGATGAACTAGTCTGAATTTCTCCCTTCTCTGTTTTACTGGTGGAATATGATGAAATCAAGTCTTCAGATTCAGGTTCTGAAAATGCTCGAGTTCTCTGCTGCTGTGTCAAAATGAGATATTCAGATACAGATGTTGAGACTGTTTGAGCATCTGGTTCAGCTTCTGTGATCTCTCTTTTATTTGTTGAAGATGGCAGGCTCAAGTCTTTGGGAGCAGACATTGAAGGGGAAGGTTTGGCTTGTTGCTTCTGTGATGAACCGAGGTGCTCAGGTGTAGGTGTGGCAGCTGTTGACACAATGTCTTCCTCATCTGCTTCTGAAGAGCAAGAATATCCAGAAGCAGATATTGCACTTACCAGTGAACCATGCTCAAGTTCATTTTTCTTTGTTTCTGGGATTCTATATGGTGGGATTGAAACTTGTGATGCTGAGTCTGGAGAAAGAAGTTCAACTTCCTCAGTGTCTTCATCTGACAAAATAGTGTGCTCAGATGGTGATGTTAAACATATTGGAGAATCACATTCAAATTCTCTTTTCTCTGCTTCCTGAGTTGCATAGGGTGAAAATGAGAATTCTGACACAAATGCTGAGTCTGGAGAAAAAGGTCCAATGTCTTGCTCTTCTTCTGAAAAATTTGTAGGTAAGGAGTCACCTTTTAGTTTTAAAGGGGATCTGTGGACAATTTCTTCCTCCTGTGATTCTAGTGTTGAATGTGGTGGTACTAAAAATTCAGAAGTTGAGGTGGAGGAGGGTGTGTACCTCTCCATTTCTACTGTCTCCTCTGATAGGACCGCATGCTCAGATGGGGTGGCTGCAAGTGATAGGGCCTGGCATTCAGAAGTCTGCTCAGCTGTGGATGGTGGGAGAGAGCATTCAGTAACAGAGGCCACATATGGGGAATACAATTCAGTGTCTTCCTTCTTTTCATCTGACAAAGTCATGTGCTCAGAAATACCTTTTGATTTTAATGAAGACACATCATCAATTATTTTCTTTGGGGATTCCTGTGGTGCATTTGGTGGAATTGTATTTTGGGAAGTCAGTGTTGAATCTTCTGCGAAATGCTCACTTCTTAAGTCCTCTTCTTCAGACACCACTGCCTGTTCCAGTTTAGTGGTTGGATACAGTGAGGCCTGGCATTCAGAAGTCTGCTCAGCAGTGGATGGTGGGAGAGAATGTTCAGAGATAGATGCCACATTTGGAGAATACAATCCAATGTCTTCCTTCTTTTCTTCTGACAAAATTGTGTGCTCAGAAACACCTTTTGATTTTAATGGGGGCATATCATCAATTATTTTCTTTGGGGATTCCTGTGGTGCATTTGGTAGAATTGTGTTTTGGGATGTCAGTGTTGAATCTGCTGCGAAATGCTCATTTCCTAGGTCCTCTTCTTCAGACACCACTGCCTGTTCCAGTTTAGTGGTTGGATACAGTGAGGCCTGGCATTCAGAAGTCTGCTCAGCAGTGGATAGTGGGAGAGAATGTTCAGAGATAGATGCCACATTTGGAGAATACAGTCCAGTGTCTTCCTTCTTTTCTTCTGACAAAATTATGTGCTCAGAAACAACTTTTGATTTTAATGGGGACATATCATCAATTATGTTCTTTGGGGATTCCTGTGGTGCATTTAGTGGACCTGCATGTTGGGAAGTCAGTGTTGAATCAGCTGTGAAACACTCACTTCCTAGGTCCTCTTCTTCAGACACCACTGCCTGTTCCAACATAGTGGTTGAAAACAGTGGGGCCTGGCATTCAGAAGTCTGCTCAGCTGTGGATGGTGAAAGAGAGCACTCAGATGCAGAAGCCACATCTAGGGAATATGGTCCAGTGTCTTCCCTCTCTTCTGATGGAATCATGTGTTCAGAAACACCTTTTGATTTTAATGGGGACTTACAGTCAATTGTTTTCATCGGTGTCTCTTTTGTTGCCTGTGATGGAGTTGAATACTCTGAAGCAGATGTGGAATCTGGTGTATAACCTCCACTTTCTGAAGCCTCTTCTCCAGACACAGCCAAAGCTGTTGAAAACAGAGGGGACTGGCATTCAGAAGTCTGCTCAGTTGTGGATGGTGAGACAGAGTGCTCAGATGCAGAGGCCAAAGGCTCAAATTCCTCATTCTCCTCTTCTGAAAAAATTGCATGTTCAGATATACCTTTTACAGTGGATGGAGAAATGAGCTCAACTTCTTGCTTCTCTAGTTCAAGGTTCAAATCCTGTGGGACTGAATACTCTGATACAAAAGCAGAATCAGTAGAAACAGACTCAATTTCCTCTCTTTCTTCCTCAGATGAAATGACATGTTCAGGTGTGACTGTCTTCAGTGATGGTAAAAGGATCTCCTCTTCTTTCAGCTCCACTTCAGTGGCCAAATATGGTAAGAAGGGCTTCTTGGAAATAGATGGACTCTCTGGGTATTCAAGTTCTATGATCTCTTCTTCCACTAAATTAGAATCTTCAGGTTCAGGGATAGAAGCTATTGGTAGAGAAGTTTCAACTTCATCTTTCTTTGGTTCTTCTAACACTAGAGGTTCAGAAAGAGAAATGGATGGTTCAGGCACATTTTCTTCCTCCATTCCTTTGACATCAAGATGAGGAGGGATTTGTTGTTCAGAGACTGGTTCTGATCTTTCTGATGAAGTCAGGTCTAGCTCTTCTGTCCCTGGGCCAAAATCTTCCTCGATGGATGCTGCCAGACCTGGTGCACCTGTTTCCAGAGAATCCTTTTCTGCCTCCAGTGGAATGGAATGGTCAACAGAATACACATCTTCCTTCTTTACTTCATCCAGTAAAGGTGGTAGGACTGAAGAGTCATGCTCTGAAGTCACAACTTCTTGTGAATCAGGTTCAAATTCTTCCTTTGCTGTTTCCAGAAATCCTGTTGTAGATGTATCAGGTGTAAGAGAGGAAGGCACCATTTCACGGAGTTTTGCTTCATCACCTGGATGTTGTGGCATTGACTGAGGAGGGCTGAACTGTATTTCTTGTTCTGCTGTGTCATTACTTGCATAAGAGGAAACTGTGGCAGATGTGGCCTTTAGGGGAGAATCAACATAAATTTTCTTTTCATCTTCGTGACTGAATGAAGAGATCAAGGACTCTGATCCTTTAGAGAATGCAGCTTTCCAGGGTGAAGCATACTCTTTTACTTTATCATCTGCTATGCTTTGGTCTACTAATTTGCCTGTTTGAGAAACTATTTTAAAATCACAATTGTTCATATCTGGCTCTAGACTAATAGATGCATCTTTCCCCTTCCTATAATGTATTTCTTTAATTACATAACCTTTTGGCAATGTTCCATAAAATTGTAGAGGAATTAATTCTTCTTTAACTGAATTAAACATCTTAATTTTATATTGTACTGTTCCTATATAGACAGGCCTTAACACTAAGGGCTTGTGTTCTTTGTATATTGCCCCAGTGATAGGGGGTGTATTTGAGGTGGTCTTTTTTCTTGTTTTATCATACATGCCAGTAGATGACTTCTCTTTCTGGGTGCCTCGTACCTGGATTTCTGAAATTAAAGGATTATCTTTTGTGTTTGCTGGAACATCTTGAGATTCAAAAGAATTTCTTTTTTTGTTGCCTTTCCGACGCAGTGACGGTGAGCCATGCTTTGACTTGGGTGTTCTTTTCCGAGCCTTTTTAACTTCATCCACAATAAATGAAACATTTCCTGAAGGAGAATTCATAGTTGACCCTTCCGGACTATACACCCCAGAAGTCTGACTCTCTTCTGAGGCCCAAGGGGTGGAAGACCTGCTTGAATTGGTCTCCCAGGTTATCCCACTATCTTCCCGCTGAACTGTCACCATGGAAAAGGAGGGGTCAGATATGATACACTTCTCCTTGGTCTTGCCCTCTTCATCCTGGTCTGATAATCTAAAGTAAGTAATAAAATTATTAGTAATAGTACACACATTAGTAGTAAAATAACACTACATTAATTATACATAGTAGTAAGTCAATATCCTATTTTTACTAGGTAATGGGTTAATGTGAAATTAAAGTATACAGATACATATTGCCATCCATATCAGAAATAGGTACGTATGCAAAATAAAGTCAAAAACTTGAAATCAGGATACATAATAGAATAACACATCCCAGGCTGGAATGATTCAGTTTGCCACCTACCCTTAATCGGGATTGGCCCCCCCCTGATCTCCCACACCTTACCCAGTCACTCAGGCTCACTCTGTGGTCACCAGGACCTTCATGATGGGCACTTGGCATCTGTGCCCTCTCTGTTACTACTACCACCACCCTGATCTAGCTGTTTTTATCACAT
The DNA here is from genome assembly GCA_004023965.1 of Spilogale gracilis. Lineage (NCBI taxonomy): Eukaryota > Metazoa > Chordata > Mammalia > Carnivora > Mephitidae > Spilogale > Spilogale gracilis. The sequence goes on from PITA01003269.1 coordinate 92,773, forward strand.
CATCTCTATTTATTTCATTTGTTTCCTAAAGTTTACCTCATACCCTCCCCTATCCTTAACCAACCGTACTCCTCTTTCCAGACCCACTTTACTAAAATTTCCCATCATCCCATTCCCTGCTTTAAAAATATCAGTAATCCCTCATACTTATAAAAAAAAAGTTCAAACTACTTAACTTTCTGATCCCTAGTTGACCTTATTTCCAAGTACCCACTTTCACCCTATTCCTACCTTGGACATTTCTGCTTTAACTATAGAATTCACTGCCCAATAAATATGTGTGTGGACTCTGGATCAGAGGCATACAGAGAAAATACAGAGACATCCCAAAAACAGCCAACAGGCTGTACATTTCCTCATCCATAAGCCACAGATCATAACAGAACCTAGCTCTCTGGGTTGCTGTGAAGATTAAAGTAGTTAATACACATGAAATGCTCAGGCAAAGTGCCTGGCATATAGTTAGTGTTCATTACACACTATCTGTAATCAAGCTTCCACACATTATTCGATTAGAGACCAAAGGGGCCTGGGAACAGCCATTTTCAACTGCTACAGGTGAAAAGGTGGTCTCCCTGGACTGCTCTCATTAGCTCTCAAGAGACAGTTGACTTTGGCTGCCCTTTCAATTGCCATTGAGCCCCTGTCTCAGATTCTGCAGGTCTCTTCTCTGAGATTTTCGTATACCTCTTCCTCCCAGGTGTTCATGTTATTCCTCCATTTACAATTTTGACCCCCATCTCACTCCACCGTTTCTGTATATCTAAATTGTATCTCCTCTTCAAGGCATAGTTTAAAAACCTCCAGTGTTACTGTTCCTGATGAATTCAGCAATCATGTTTGTCATTATTTCAACTTAATAGTTGAAGATTAAACCTCCAAGAGCTATATCCTTCTAAGAATATGGCTACAATTTACAATAAACAGAAACTACTGACTGGTGTGTATTTTTCTACAACAATAAAAACAACAAAAAAGAACTTCCTATGCTAAAAACCCAAGAAGTGTAAGTGTTAAATTAAGTATGAATTTTTGTAAGTATTGACATATAAGTACATATAAATTATTAACTTTTTGAAAACATACACAGAATGTAGGTCCCTTACTAATAATTTTAAATCATGAATCACTGCTATGTCAGTGGTTCTTAGCTCTGGACATATTTTAGAATCATCAGTAGGAAACTGTCTTAAAATACTGATGCTATCCCTTACCCCTCTCCACAGAAACTCTGATTTAACTATACTAGGTTAGGGTCTCAGTTTTGCTGTGTTGTATATTTTAAAAAACCCCAAGTGACTCCAATCTAAAGCAGAGTTAAAAATAACTGGCCTAAACAATCTTAACTCTGAAATTTAAGTAGAATATGCCTTTCTCGCTTACTTCAAACACTTTCCATTTAGACTAGGCTGAGCGCCAAGACCATAAATCCTTGTAGTTACATTCTACTCCCCTTTCTTAAACCTCAGAGTTTCCCCAACAGTCTGCTGCAAAGAGCTTATGGACCACTGAGAGACTGACTCCCTTAACTCTCACCACAGCCTGGGAGAACCTAGGGGCAGCCAGAATCCCCACCCAGCTGGTCTTCAACAAGTAGCCTCATCCATTTACCCCAGGGCACTATAAGTAATTTCATTTCCTATACCTTCCATGAGTGCAAAGGGCTGGCAAGCAGTGGGAAGAACTAGTTTCTCCATTTCCTTGGCAACTAATTCTGCTCTCACTTATTTGCTTTGGTATTAAACCACTAAACTTAATTAGAAATTAAAACTCTATCTTGGTTCTGGATTGAATCTTATTTTAAATTGTTTTTTCAAGCTATTTACATACTTAATTAAAGTTATTCCTCAGAATTTTCAATTCCTTCTACTCCTTCTCCCTTTTGGTTATTTAAGAGAAGCAGGATGAAATTAAAAATTAAGGTCACGGGGCGCCTGGGTGGCTCAGTTGGTTGAGCGACTGCCTTCGGCTCGGGTCATGATCCCGGAGACCCGGGATCGAGCCCCACATCAGGCTGCCTGCTCGGCGGGAAGCCTGCTTCTCCCTCTCTCACTCTCCCTGCTTGTGTTCCCTCTCTGGCTGTGTTTCTCTCTGTCAAATAAATAAAATAAAATCTTTAAAAAAAAAAAAAAAAAAAAAAAAAATTAAGGTCACAACATATATCTGGGAAGTCAGCATTTTGAATGCCCATGATTGTAGTAGTATTAAAAAAGCAATTATAAATTCAATTTAGAGTTAATTATTGATTGTAAATTTAATGTACTCAACCAGAGAAGTTTTCATTACTAGCTAGATGAGTTCATGAGTGCTTAGCAGAATACCCAAATGGTGATCAGGGGAAGATAGAACCCTACTGAGGTAGATTCATTCACTCATTCATTTCTTCATTTAATAAACTTTTATTGGGGTTAAATACTAGGAATACAAAGATACAGGACCTTCTAACCAGAAATTAAAAATCTAATCAAGAGACAGAACTAAGTGCTTTAACATGGTATGATTAGTACTATTCTAGAAGACAAGCAAGATGCAGTGACAACATAAAGAACAGAAGACTTCACAGAAGAAAGATACTTGAGTTGGATTTTGAAGAATAAATAGGAGTTTGCCAAATGGATGAGGAGTGGAGGTGGTGTGAGGATGGAGAGGTTATTCCAGGAAAATGTCACAGAATATACAAAATGTACATATGAATAAATCAGCCTGGCTCACTGAAAAACCCAAAGTATTTTGGGATGTCTGGGTTTTTAGAGAGAAGCAAAGGAATAGAAGAATGACAGAGCCAACAGGAATTAGAGAATGACTATATTAGCATGTGTAAAACCACAGCCCAAGTATTCACATTACACTAAGTCTAAAAAAATAATTTCCCTTAATAGAAGAGAAATGGTCTGCACAGAGTTCAGAAATATATTTCTTATTCGAGAACACAAGTGTTCTCATCTATGCAAAGATGTATACATCAACTTCTCATAGTTAATGCATATTGGCCATGAATATCATCTCATTCATTCTCCTCTGATTCCTACAGAGCAAACTTCTCATTATGACTTGGCTTCCCATGAAGAAGACAGACACATCTTGATGACCTAAGTATGTAGCTCACTTTCTGGCCCCTTTCAGAGTTGAGCAAGGAAAAGATTTAGCAGGTATCAGGAAAAAAAATAGATTGATACCAGAGCTGATTGTCAAAGACTCCTCCTTCCTTTTGAGGATAACCTTTATCTGATTAAGGAAGGTTTCTTCTATTCCTATTTGCTGAGAAAGTTTTTAAAATAATGAATGTTAAATTTTATTAAACATTTTTTATACATCTATGGTGATGGCCATATCCTTTATTCTGTTAATGTGAATTGATTTCTAGATGTCAAACCAACCTTGAATTCCTGAAACAACTTCAAGTGGTTGTGATGTATTATACTTTTTATATAATGGTGGAATTTGTTTGCTAATACTTTGTTTAGGAATTTTGCTCCTGCATTCATGAATAATTGGCCTGTAATTACTTTTCTTACAATGTGTTTATCAAGTTTCACCATTTGCTACCTCAAAAAACAAACTGGGAAATGTTCTCTCTTTCCCTATTCTCTGGAAGAATTTATAGATGATGGTATTATTTCTCCCTTAAGCATTTGGAAGACTTTATTGGTGGCCATCAGGACCTGGGGTCTTCTTTGGGGTAATGTTTTTAACTAGTAATTTAATTTATTTAATAGTTATGTGTCTATCTGGAATTTCTTTATTTTTGTGTGCAATTTGGTACATTGTATTTTTGTAAAAATTTGCCTATTTAACCTAAATTTTAAAAAGTCGTAGATTGAGGCACCTGGGTATCTCAGTCAGTTAGGTGTCTTACTCTTAATTTTGGTTCAGGTCACAATCACAGTGTTGTGAGATCAAGCCCCACATCAGGTTCTGGTGTGGAGCCTGCTTAAGATTCCCTCCCTCCCTCTCCCTGTGACCCTCACCTATTCTCTCCTTCTCAAAAAAAATTGGATTAAGATTATTCATAATATCCTCTCAGGATCTTTTAGATTTTTGTAAGACTTAAAATGCTATCCATTTCTTTCATTTTTGATATTGGTTATTTATATTTTTTTTTCATAAGAATAGCTAGAGGTTATCATTTGGTAATCTTTTCAAATAAAGTGTGGCTTTATTGATGTTTCCTATCTCATAAATATCTGCTTTTTATTATTTTCATTTTCAGGTTTAACTTATAATTATTTAACTTATAATTATTTTCCTACCTTCTTGAGGTAGATTCTTACATCATTAATTTCCACCTTCCTCTTTTCTAATAATTTAAGGCTATGCATTTCTCCATCAGAAAAGATTTTGATGTATTATGTAAAAGTTTGAATATATAGTATTTTCATCATTATCAATCTCAAAATATTTTTGAATTTCCACTGTGATTTCCTATCTGACCCAAGATTATTTTAAAATGTATTTCTGGGGGCGCCTGGGTGGCTCAGTTGGTTAAGCAACTGCCTTCAGCTCAGGTCATGATCCCGGAGACCCAGGATTGAGTCCCACATAGGGCTCTCTGCTCAGCGGGAAGCCTGCTTCTCCCTCTCTCACTTCCCCTGCTTGTGTTCCCTCTCTAGCTGTGTTTCTCTCTGTCAAATAAATAAAATCTTAAAAAAAAATAAAAAATAAAGTAAAAAATAAAAATAAAATGTATTTCTGAATTTCAATATACAAGGGGATTTCCTAGTTATTTTTTTGTTAGCGTTTTCTAGTTTAGATGCACTGTGACCAAAGAATTATTTTATATTGTTATACTTTAAATTTGTTGAAATTTGTTGAAATTTGTTGAAATTTGTTTAATGGCTATTTGGCCAAATTTGGGGGGGCTTTTTTTAAAAGATTTTATTTATTTATTTGAGAGAGAGAGAGTGAGTGAGAGAGAACATGAGAGGGGAGGTCAGGTTACTTTCATTTTTCTTTCAATCTATCATTCAGTACATTTATTCTCTCTTCAGATGTGTCTAAAGTACCACTACAACCATCAAATGTGTCATTATTATTGTATTTTTCAGTCCTAGTATTTCTATTCTTTTGTTTCCAGTCTGCTGATAAAGTTCTCAATCTTGTCTTTTATTTCCATGTCTCCCTGTCCCTATAAATAAGTTCAGCATTACATAAGCACCACCCTTCTCCAGGAGCCCTACTCTTTCTATGGCAATTCAGGTATGCCCTGAATAAATAAGACTCTTTGTGGGATGAAAACTTGAAGGATTCAT